>DWTU01001976.1:0-12215 GCA_018251515.1 Cecropterus confusis | reverse complement strand
CTATGGCCTGAAGCTCTCTCAATCTGAGAGAAGACCCGTGCCCAGCAGTGGGACAATAATGGGTTGACGGTGTGTATAAAAGAGTGCACTTAATTAAATTTGATGTAACATATTCGACGTACTTAGAAAATATATAATATACAATAAAGTCAAATGTATTTCCAGAGCAAATCACCGGTGTCGGTGATATCGTCACCGTCCTCGTCGGAGCTAGAACAGTTCGATGCGTTGTCTCAGCGCGCGCGGCAGAACAACAACCCGGAGCCGGATCCCTTCGACCTCTCCTTATTGGGTGAGTAATAATCCTCACCCATTATCTGCCATTTTTTTTTCCATGCAGCCCTTTAGAATTTGACTCTAAAGGCACCATCGCCAAAGTTATTTTTTCTTAATAACGCAGGGTTAAGTGCTGTCGTGGCCGGTTTGACGGATTTGGCATGGCAGACATATTTATCCGAGGCATTTTAATTTAATCCTCAGAATTAGTACCGCATCTGTGGCCAACCTCAGAAGTTTTATTTTGTAGTTAACTACAGATGTCCATATTGATTATTTACCATATTGACAGCACGTTCATTTTCTATCTCTTTATTGTAAAAAAAAAAATGTAAACGTTGATTTTTTGTCTTGCAACAATTGTGGTGCTATATTGTGATTTAAAAGATGTTGTTACTTCTGGAAATGCATTAATATAAGTTAAGCAGAGATAATACTATTTGTAAAAAAACAATTAAATGATGTCTCTAAGTTTAAGTCTTAGTTTACATCCTAATGGACCTCCGGTAGGGCATTCGTGGTCAGTAACAGACTACTAAAGATGTAAACGGAACTTAGCAAGCAAACTGCTTGCTCAATTGCTGCCCATGACTTATTTAATTATTATTATTAGTGTAAATATTATTTTAATCCCTAATTTTTCATTTGTTACTTATCTTAACTTTTCCGCGTATTCAGGTGACAGTCTAACACCAAAACACGCGTCTCCCCTAGTCGGGGGAGCAGGGCTATCAGGAGGTGCAGTCAGGAGGCCCCCCTCGGCGTTCGGGGGGGGGACCCCGTCTGGGTTAACCTGGGGGCGCTTGCGGCACCCCGCCGCCCCCGACGCCCCCGCCCCCACCCCCTTCGCGACGGAACCGCCCCGACAGCTGTTCGCTCAGCCGCCACCGGTTTGTCATTTATTATTTAAAAATGTAATCCATCCATTCGTAAGTCCTTTGAGGTTCACAACTGAATGTAGGGGTGGCCTAATGGGTGCTATTGTCAATAGTCATGGCGCGCGTGTAGGCTATTGATGTTATATGGGAAGACAGGCTACTATTTTTATTTTTTAATTTATTCTGATTAATTTGCTCACGGCAAAAATGAGATTGCCAAAAACTACTCTATTACTAAAGCTAACGCGTAACATCCATAAATAAAGACTCTTCTATAAGCAATATAAAAAAATCAGGAACTTAAATTGAAATTAATCAATTACAAAGTTTTAACAAATTTATTTACTATGCATTTGTGAGTGACTTGTCGACGTGATCCTAATGTTATTAAAAGCCTTATAATAAATATATATTTATTATGAATAAAATTAATTACTATTATTTTAGTTTTTCTTTTTTATTATTTTGACCTAATCGTCACTTTATTCTTCAGGCAAAACTAACAATCAACGAGCTAAAGCAACAACAAATGGGCATAACGCCGCCATTAGCAGGGCTGAACTTCCCCGCGGCGGGGCTGGCGTCGGCCCCCTCCCCGGCGTTCGGCACCGGTCTTAACCCCTCGGGGGCCGGCCTCAACCCCTCCGCCGCCGGGCTCAACCCCGCGGGAGCCGGCTTGCCTCCGATGCCTACGGGGGGCTTACCCCACGCGGCGGGTGCTGCGGACCCCTGGGCGCCGGTGGCGGCGCGCTCGTCCTCGCCGTGGTCGCCGCCGCCCACGCGACACACACCCAATCCGTTCTTATCCTAGCCTCAGGTTAGCATTAACTGTCAATTTTACAAAAGTATAATTTATAAAATATATGTTTTTTTTATAATATGGAAGTGGCAAACGAGTTGGTAGTCCACCTGATAGTAAGTGGCCAATGTCGCCCATAGACATCTATAATTAAATGTGGCTAGTCCCAGGTAAGATCGATCTTACCTGGGGTTAGCCACAGATGCGTTGCTACCATTGAGGACTAACATGGAATGCCTCAGATAAGTATGTTCCCCTATTACACCTTCAGACCAGAATACAGCAGGGCATAACACAGCTGTTATTGGGCACACAATTGGTGTAGTATGGTAAATATTGTAATACAGTGAAAATGCATTCAAACGCACACCCTCATACGAACCTACATGCACGCTCAAACTTACACGTACGCACACATACACCTATTCACTAAAGCCTGTAAAACACACAATGTCGCTCATCGCAACACTAATTTAAATCACGTGGAACGCGCCGCCTTTTCTTTCGTTTGCTTTAAAAATGTTCTTTATACGGCATTCAACACGCTCAGAGACACGTTGGGTTGCAGCTTCGCACTGCACCATATTAATTTATGTCGACCCTAAACTCCCATAAACTATTTCATAAAATAATTTATTTATTAACTGATATATAATTAGTGCATGCATATTTCTTTTATTGTTATTTGTAACGTCCGTACCGTACCTACATTATTTGTAATTTGTATTTCTCACGTTAAATAAATTGTATTCGAATGAGAAATAAATGTCTTAAACCGTATTTATAGTTAAAAAAATATTTCTCCAGTTGCAGAGTTTAGTGTAGCCGACGCGAGCGCGGCGCCGGCGGACGGAGCCGGGCCAATGGGACTGCAGGGTGGTCGCCGACCTCCGTTACACGCTACACGGTCAGTTACAACGAGCATGCCCGCAACGATGTTGCCATGTAAGCTGTTCTGAGAAACGCGTCAGAATTGCCCCAATAGCTTTCAAATGACCAGTGTTGAAGTGTGTATACATTTTCTAAAATATCTTAATTTTATTCTTGTCACGTAATAAAAGATATCACTGATATTTTTGTGTAATACTACCCCCGGTAGTTGAAAAGGCGCATCTAAGATGTCAAAACAAGTATAAAAATGTTTGTTTGAATCAAACGGGAAATCATTTGTAGTCCTTAAAGTAAAATAATAAAATGTTGAAAATTGGTAACGATAACCATCATAATTATTTTCCATTTCTTATACCTTAGATTTAAAAATAAAGATACGCGATATTCTTTCTTTGGGGGCAAAATACGCGCTATTTTCAGTTAAAATAAGTTTACATACGTACAATATATTTTGAAACTTGCAAAATTTGGGTGTTCGAACTGACCGATCCGTGTAACATCTAATGGATGCATCTTGTACTGTAACTTTACATTGTAACTGTAACAATAGCTTATATTTTTGGAAGCTCTGACTTAAAAGCTTCGTTGCCTGATGCCAGGTAGGACTTTTTAAAACGATCTTTTTGTTCGAATGTATAGACAATGTAAGCGAATGTGCTTCAAAGAAATACTGCGGCAAGATCACGGATATTATGTGATTAGGATTTAAGGTGTAAAATTATTTATTAAACTTGGAGTCTATTTGATTACTTCGTCTGTGCACTACTTAATGGGATTGAGTATTAATCCTTTACAGCACTGAAAGATGCCAAGTTCTTATCTCGAAGTTTGATTTCGGGATAACGCAAAAAGGTATGTATGTTCACTCCATATACCGGCATATATAGCCAAGTCCTACCTGACGCGGGTCGCAGTGGCCACTGGACACCAAGCGTACTGCACGTTATTTTTTAACACTAGAAACTCGTACCTACTACTGCATTTCACGTCAACCGCCTTGAGATATTAAATATGTAAATTTTGGTTTAATTCTGACCGTATTATAAATCTAATTTTTGAATAATAATTTGCCTTAGAACTTGATTATTTTGAAAGAAACTTCAGCTCTTTTAATAGTATTTGGGGAACACTTTTGTTCATGTTGCATCTTGCAGCATGCAATATCGAAATAAAAGGCTACAAGGAAAGTCAATTTTTAAAATTAATCGGTATTATAGTCCCATTGGTCTCTACATCACTCCTAGCGTTAATTAATAATGAAATTCTATTGATTTGTGGATGAATTTTACAATTAATTCCTCTTGTATACTTTTTTTGATTGTAATAAATAAAATATATAAAAATATGTACAAGGTCAAGGTCTCGCTTTTATATGAGATAAATTTAAATATAATATACTGTAATGTACATTATAGCATTGTGAGGAAATATGACCCATGCGTACTTTAGTTGCGGGGTGAAAGCTTTTTCCAACGATCCTATATACCCTATAGGATTACAAGCATGAATACTTACAAAGTATAATTAATTGATATTTTAATTGAATGGTACAATATGTGTTACGGTAAAATTATAACCTCCTTTCAAGGAGTGCACACAAACAATATATCCGTTCATAATTATTATTTTAATGATTTAGATTGGAATCATTATAGAGTCTACAATAATGATAATGTTATGATTATGTTTTGAATATTATTCCAAAAATAGAATAACAAATGTAGTATATAAAAGCGAGATCATATTATATGAGTATAACTTTTCTTCTATGTATCTGCTATATTTAACGTGATTTTTGAAATTCGTTTTTTTTCAATTATTATTATCATAGGATACAATCAATCATATTTTATTTGAAACTGTATACAATTTTCTTAATTCTTATATCACTCATTATAACTAAATAATATGCAGATAAATGCAGATTTTTTCGCATTTTTCTCAATCATACCACACGAAAAATATTTTGGAAAATTTCAATAGTTTACATTTTGCCTCGAAAATAGATTATAAAATCACACAAGAAAACGTGGAAAGATCTGCAATTAAACGCGCAAGCATCTTTTTTATTGTATTTATAATAATGATAAATAATAAAATAATCGTGGGTGATCGGGAGACGAAACATGGTGATAGTGGTAAGTTAGGCGGTCCGTGACCGCGCGTGGCTGAGGTGCGACAGGTTTTGTAATGGTGTGACCGTAGTCGTGCGTGCGGGGTGACTCGAGCAGGATACAGGCAGATATTCCCATATTTAACTGGAAATCGTGTTAATACGCTAGAGAGGTCACAATTTAATCATTATGTAGTGTTAAAAGACTGATTAGAACAAGCTGAGATCATTAGTATACAAATTACATGAACAATATTAACGTTTAAAACATAATATTAACAGTATTACAAAATGTTACAATATTATTTGATTTTTATATATCTTAATTAATTAGTTAATCATTGATTCCCAACCTATGGTGCTACCAGCGAAGTAAAGGATAATCCGAAATATTAAATATAGAATAATTTCCATCGTTTATTCACCGGTTGGAAATAATCTTCGATTGTCCTATCTCTTGAATTAAGAAATATATCAATTTCTCATAGATGTAATATTGTTGAGAACCATTGCAATAAAGAAGGAAAAATAGTAATAATTATCTGTAAATATTCAATATAAATGGTGGTATAAAATATGATATTTTTCTTAGAACCACGTGATCATTTTTATTTATCAGTGAAATACTCAGTATCCATAACGTTCGAATCATTCCCTCACGCACATAGAAGTACGTAGAGTAGTATAGACATTGTAGGATCGATAGTTTTCTATTATAAACACGATCGCTGAATATATATAAATTTTCACTTCAGGCTCACAAATAATTTAATATATTTACAGTGTGAATGATTTCAATTTGAATTTGGTCAAAATTTTTTGTAAGTAAGTGCGTATTTTATAGTGAAAATTGATATAGTTTCAGCGATTGAAACAAACTAAATCGGCTGTAAGGGGCTTACGAGTTACTGAGAGTGTCTTGACTTGTTAATGTGGGCTCACATCTGAATGGAACTTAAAAAATTTACATTTCTCTCAATGGACAAATGTGCATAACTCTTTGAAAACCAAATTTAACATTAATTTATTAACATTATATGATATTTTATAAAGGCATGCCTCATAATGCAGTGTTCAGCGTTGTTGTATTGTGGTCTGAATGGTGTGGTAAAGGAAACAATTTTCAAGGTATTTCACATTAGTCCTCGGAGGTAGCGATGGGTCTGGCCAACATTAGGTAAGTCTAATCTGGGGTTGATTACGAGTGCCCATAGGTAGCAGTGGTCACTTAACATCACGGGGGCTGCATACTCGTTTGGCTTCTTTTATATTATAAAAAATGAATTTAGCATACGGAATAAAACGAATTGTTTCATCAATAAACTTATGTTTGATTCCTGTAAAAGGACTTCAGTTAAAGTATAAACCATTTGATAGTATTCATTAAACCTTTTTAGAAGACTTATAGGTGCTTCTCAAATATCGGAGATAGCTTGGCGACTCCGCTTTCCTTTACGAATGCGTATTGGAGCAGATTGTGGCACTCCAGGCCTTCCTCGTTGTGAGTAGTTCCACCAGAACTAATATTATTGCAACCGGCTAACCAGCCGTTTGAGATGTGACGTACAGATGTGAGCCCACAGCCATAGTTCGACGGTAGCGACGTGGCGGTGGAAGTTGATAATCGTGCCTTAGATAACAGTTTTATATTGTATCTGTGTCGGGTCAGGCGGCATAGCGCAGATTACATACATTTTTCAATTCATATTCAAATTGTACACACATCAGACTAAAAAAGCAACAATGTTTTATAAAAACTAATAGCACATTTCTTTAACTACTTGATTAGTTAGCCGGAACTTATTAAGTACGAACAGTTCCATTACACATTTTACATATACTTACATCTAGTTCTTATATGTCGGAAAACACGCAACTTCAGAATGGCTTTGTTGCAAAGCAAACAAAATTGGCAATGAGTACGTATACTACATTATGTGCGTGTTGTTACATTATTCAGGAGCTTATATTGTACAGTGTATTTGATATGTAACTTGAATACAATAATGTTTTTCGCCACTATGCCGCCTGCCTAATATTACATAGCAGTATTCCGTTAGTCGTGGATGTTCGGGACTTGATACTTAGATTAGTGAGAAGAGATATTTAACGATTTATAACCATAGACACAGTAATTAAACAGACTCCTAATGCTTGATCGCTTTCTCTTATTTATCACAGTCTAATGAATCTTATATAAAGCTATGTATCTGCGGGTTTATAGCTTGTAGCGCATCAAAAACTGTTACTTATTTGGAGTCTGTTTTGTGATTATGTCTATGTTGAGACCAGACGCGGATGATTTTCAACCTTAGAATATTTGTAATGTTTTACTTTTTTTTAGAGTTCTCGTATCTGTCTTTTCGCCTTTTACAATAATTCGAAGATCTTGCCTTATCGTTATTTAGGACGATACTCCTGCTTGCAAATTTTTGTAATTCCATTGACATTAACAAATTAATATAAGTTTCTTGAATACAGTAAAAGTTCACAATATTTATCTTTTTCTCGTCTGCCATTATTGCAGATTCATACATCATTTCTTAACTGAATGATAACAGTGTAATGTATGCATTTTTGTCCTAGTTTAATTTCATCAAATGTGGTTTTACAAAAATATGTAACCATCATGATTGTGATCTAAACGACACCAAACCAAGCGTCCTTCAGTCCATCACGTGTGTATCTGTGTGTTGCGTACAAACTATTCCATTTATACCGTTGTATGTATACTATGCTATGTATCTGTGGTCCCCATTATCATTATCGACCCGAGCGGTCAAAATTGTGTAATGCAAACGCAGCACGCGCGTCTGTCAATTTTCTCTTCTTTACACGTCTATTTGACAGCTGCTCAGTGCTGCCACCTACTATATTAGTTTATAAGCGTGTGTTGCCAGTACGAGAAGTCATTAGATTTTTTTAAAGGCGAATTGCCTCACGATATACGGCTCGCTACATTTAGCACTCCTATTTTAATATAGTGATAGTTATAATCATATTTTTCGATTGCTAAAATGTAATTTTTGTATTGGCAACACATGAGTTTGTTTTATTCTTTTCTTATCGCTTTATTATTTTTAATTAGCGGATTAAAATGGTTATTAATTTGTTTATCAGTTATGTAGATAAATTATTTTTAATATATTAATTTTGACCAATAAAATGCATCGATGCTAATCCAATGTGTCACTTAGCTAGGGAGAACTGTAAAGAGTAATGTAACTATTTAATTGAAATATATAAGTTTTTCAATACATGGAGTTTTCTTTACCCGTAATTTTCATTTTTCGACTAGAATAAATTAAAATGTAAGCGTCAACCATAAAAAAGCGAGTACTGTATTAAGCTGAAATATAAAAGTGTCTGACATTTATTAGCTCTAGCGATATTACCTAAATAAAAGTCAATACTCTTATAATATTCAATATTCTTATGGTATACATACAAGTAGAGAGGGCATTTAAAGACGATTGCGATACAAGTATACTTTTTTTCTAACAATTTGCTTCAATATTTTGAAACGTGTGTCATGGGTCAAACTATTCCTAAAAATCATCAAGAACATGAACTCATGTGCATGCGTATAGAACTATTTTTTTCAGTAGGAAGTTTACAGGAGGATGGTGCAAACCCAAAGAAAATCCGGATTTGAATGGAAGTTTAGGGATCAAAGGTTTAATTATGTTTATTGTTTTTTTTTCTAAAGACCAAATGTAGACGTCGACGACAAAAGTTTATTGAGCGTGAATGAGTAAGGCATTCCGTTCCCCAGTAAAAAATGTATTATGAAGGATATTTAATACGCGCTTTGGTAACCGAAATTAGGTGACGCTTTTAAATAAACGACATAAGTTTGCGAACCGTTTTTCGGATGGTTCTGAAATATATCTCTGAAACCCCTTACCCCTTCAATATTTTTGACTTATCTTTTATTATTAACCTTTTAAGCGATTTTGTTTATTTCGCTGCCGATTACTTAACTATTTTAATTATTTTTTGATAGAATACAGAGTATTTAAATAGAAAAACTGATTAAAAAAGCTGTATTCGGTCGTAAATAAATGACCCTAGCGAAATGGACGCGAAAATACTTGTACGTTAATTGCGACGAGTGGTTAAAGGGTTAACGGACTTCAAAAAGGCGAAGGAATTGAATTCTTATTAATATATTAAATGTATTTCGTTAAAAATCAAATGGGCGTAAATTCATAGAGGTGCAATTCACGTTTACATTGGTCAGTGACCGATTTCGTTTGAAGCCGAATACGGCCTGTCCGACCCAATGAAACGTCATGACTATGGTATTTTAGGTGTGAGAAATAAAACAACATGCATATACAATATGATTATAATTTATTCATTAATAGTTTACAAAGACGTTATCGTACAAATATTAAATTTTAGGATCAGCATAAATCGCAGTACAAATACTTCATTTTGTTCATTATCGTAAAAAAACCTTATCGAGATAGTTTTCGCATCCCAAACGCAGTAAGTACAGAGATTTCAGTGTCGGGCTTAAAAATCTCGTATGTACAAGACGAGCTTCGCACCAGTACAAAAACTTGTAAAACCGTAAAAATGTCTCAGTTACAAAACGTGGAATGGACGTCCTCTGGGAGCGGTGCGTCGGCTGCTTAATCCTACCGATGATACTTACAATAACCTAACTAGCTTATTCATTCATAAAAAGCCAGACTTCGTGCACGTCATTGAGAGGCGATGAGACGTCGCTATGGAATCAAAGGGTTATCGAAGAAGCTCTGCTTTGTTAGGAAGTATTTCGTAACGTGTTTCAAAATTCAGACGTCTCAATTTGGTACGATCCAGCATTAAAACGATTCAACTCGTTCATAAGATAGCATGAACCCTGTCGGCGGCCGCGGCACACGTCTGGTATTGCGTCAGCCCTGAATAACTTAAAAATTACGGTACGTGGAGTTACTGTAGATGTAGGCTTTCAGTCTCTTGATGTTGTGTTCACTAACCTACCACACTGAGGGTACATATTGGGTACAAATGTATAAAAATCATCGACTAGACGCTACGATATCCAATAAATATTTTAGAAAAACCTCCAATAATATCCCCGATACTAATTAATTTAATCTCGACATTAAAAATAAATTATTGAAGCCATATAATATAGTGTCGCTCACAAAAATAAACATTCGTAACAAGCAATCGTGTCGGCAGATCTACCAATAATAAGAAAATAATCTATGATTACAATAATAATAAGAGAAGCGATATTTTCATATGATCACATTCGCACACACGTGCGATACATACCTTAACCATACTAAATGCAAAGTCGGGCGTCATCTCCAGCTGACCCACCTATGTATTTCATTTCTTTTTTTTATAGCGAAATGTTTGATAACAATGCATGGGACATTGCGGACATTCCTGTTTTATGTTTTTCTACCAGTAGCGGCGGATTCTTCTCAGAATCAGCCGTTGGGATCGTTCGGATGCCGCCATCTTGACGTTCAAGTTAACGCAAATGGCGTCCGTTTGACACAAAATGGCGTCACCTGGAAACGTCCCGCCCGCTAATGTTACTTACTCGGAGAAAATACATAGAAATTAAGTTGCACGCCTAGTTAACTCACAAACGTCCAGAAGTTCGAGTTTATGATTCGGACACGCCGTCGGAAGAGTATTGTGAACAGGATACCGTATGTGGGTTTGCGGAGGTTCGCTGGAATGAACCGGTGACTGCTTGGAGGACCTATTCGTAAATGTTATAAGTTATAGAACAACTTATGTAGGATCAGCTTAATAAAATGATGATTTAATTTAGATGTTACACTACATTCCGCTTTCACACATTATTTGATATGGATCACTTTGCAATCGACTAAAGAGTACTATCGAACATTACACAGTTAATTATGATTTAAAAAATGGGTATCACCGGCAGCTATCATTTTTATGTCGATGAATACAATCAAATATTATCGTATAAAATTAGCCAATATTGGCCATCATACAGATATCTTATTAAGCATATTTTTTTTCAGATTTCCCTTCACTATTAATTTTTGTTAGGTATTTACCAACTATTGAAATTCAGCGATTGCTCAAAAATGCTCAAAAACAATACATTTCATCGACAAAAACTATTTTCGTTGAAGCGGATCGTATTCCAGCGGTTCCATGTCCCATACTATTATCGAACGCAGAATCGGTATCGAAGCGAAGGGCGTAAGCGGCGGCGGCGCCTAGTACTCCCAGTGCGTGGCGTGCGCGAGGTCGGGCCCGGCGAGGCGGAAGTTGCCGTTCTTGGCGGCGGCGAGGTAGGCGCGCTCGGCGGCGGCGCGGATGGCGAGGCGCGTCGGCTCGCGCAGCTCCAGGTGGAAGCCCTGCGGGCCGTCCGCGTCGCACGTCACGCTCTCGCCGTCCGCGTGCCAGTACTTGCCGTTCTGACCTGGGGGTCGCCGCGCTTTATTATTCGGAATATGGACATATTGACGGATATTTTTTTCTAGAGTTGTGCGAATATCGTCCGAATCCAATATTAATATTGGATTCGAAATATGAATCGAACGATTCGAATTAATCGAAATTCGACGAATAATTTGAAAAAATCGAATAATTCCATACAAATACTTTATAAGTTCGAATTATTCGCACACCCCTAATGTTTTAACTTTACCACAAGTTATTAATGAATATAAGAATAAAGTAAGTAATGATGCAGTTTCCTACATTTATATTGAAATTATTCACTATTATTGACATAATTACAGGAAACTGGCAAAACAAGTATAGACGGCAAATAAGCCATATAAGTTTTCGTCAAATGGAGAACTAAAATACATAATATTTTGCTTTTTTCTACAGAAAATACAGATTGATTTAAATAATTTACCGAATCTCATAACATTAAAAATTATATCTTTAAAAAATATTAAACAGATATGACAGTAATTCTAGATTAGACTGCTCTTAAAATTCCAGTTTCTCCATTAATATATAATTGACCACATCTGACAGGACACTTATAATATTTCCTTACAGAACTCTAGTTATGATAATATTACTTACCCTTGAAGTATACAGCGCCCTTAGGACCGCGAATCACCTGGATGGTCTCGTAGTTAGCCTTGTTGCACTCCAGTCGCACGCCCTTCGGCCCCACGAAACCTTGCTCGCACTTCAACACCAGGATAGGCCTGCGAATTAAAATATTCATATATGTTAGAGCATGAAACTCCGTGTTAGTATTGGGACTAGGACCAGGCCTATC
>DWTU01001975.1:0-12216 GCA_018251515.1 Cecropterus confusis | reverse complement strand
GTTTCCATTTAAGGATCTTCTCTTGTAAAAGGATTCAATTATTTTATATATTATAATTAGATATTCGATAAGACTAAAAAACTTGTAAGACTAAAAAGATTTAGTATCTTTCATCACTATATGTACCTCGTCACACCTATGGGTTGCTCAAAAATCAATGCTCGCATCGCGTGCTTGGTGACAGCTGTGTAAGACTTTACGTGGCTTTTCAAATCTACCCACAAGCTGATTTTACTTTTATCTGATTTGGCACATCTATACGTCTTTCAGCCGTATCAGCTCTGCTTAAAGTGCACCCGTTAGCCACTTACTATAAGCATAAATACTTTCAAGCTATTTAGCCGCGTGTACTTAAAATTCATAAGTCGTTACATGCAATCTACTTAAGCACGTCAGTGTGAATCGATTTCCACTTAACGGTATGAACACAACTAACAATATACAATACTCAGCTGTTACAGTATCAATATATTTTCCATTGTACCAAAACGGTTATCAATTGATAAGAAACCGACTATAGCATTAAACCGGCAGGTCAGAGGACCGTAACAAGTTTGCGATTTTCCAGCGACCCCATGGCATTGACATTGACACGCGCTGGCACCGCGCCAAGCTGCCACCATGGCAACCCGCGCCGAACCCACAAACGCCGCTTGAACCCAAAACACACCATAAACCGACGTCATACAGCCTCATTCAGCGCACACGGAACCTTGCGACGTTTCGCAAAACAATATACCGGAAACAAACATCCTAAGTCTTCATTTGTAGCAAATTGAACTTTATGCCCATTAAAGTTTAGAGGCTAAGTGAAGTATGGGCGGTTTGTTACTCAGCTCAGTCGACTGTTGGTAATAATCCACGACATGTGGATTTTACGGCGTCGGGACTCATACGTGTAAGCTCTAGAGTACAGCCGACTAGGTTTTTACTGCTAACGATTACCAAAACTTTCAGCAACTTATATAGTTCAGGATAACGTCTTATTGCTAAGAAAACTATTAAATGTATGTAATACGTTTTAGAAAAACATACGGAGCAAGTTACAATATATAGAGAATTTGTATGAAACACATATAAGATTGTCTAATAATGTCTCTAAGCTCATAATTCCACGTATTTTTTTATTGTGGTAGCCGTAAAACACGACGAAAATTCTACACAATACAAAGATAAAATTGAATAAACTGGTGATTTTACGCTAACTATGCACCATTCACCACAGCATGCTAAACTGTCAAACGTTCAAAGTTTAATGTCAAAACTATATTTACTTACACGTTCAAGTTGCGGGATGTTTTCAGTTCGGTTAACGTATAATGGTATCTTACCTGAAAAAAAAGAAAAAAATAGATTATAGCATCTATAACGCTCGGAGCGCGTAGAACGCTGCTAGATACTTTGAAATATCTTTATTGTGTATAGGCCTACGAAGGCACATACAAATCTTATTAATATGCTCAATGCGATGGTTTTTGGATTTTGCTGAAGTTTGATAGACACATATAGATAGTTTGTAATCTAGATTACAACATAGGAATAGTCAATATTTTCTTTACACTACCCCGGTTCGGAACACGACATCAACTGAGAGCATCCGTCGAGAAACGCAACGGGTTTCTTTAATAAAGGCATGTCATTATGCAGTAATACTAGGTACTCTTTCTGTTTGGTTCTTTTTTTTTCTTTTTTTCTACATAGAATTTTACCACTTCAAGAAATAAGTGTTTCCGCACCATTACTCTACTTTTTTCTAATATGAACTATATTCAAATCATTTTGTGTTAGGCATTATTATGACTTGACTGAGTCCGTAACTATTGGGCATAATTATAAAAAATCTATTAATTCATTAACCATTTACAAAATGGTATAAATCATGTCATATTATAGAGGCAAATCATTACTGAACTATAATTTATGAATGTATCATTTATCCAGCTCGCAGCTGGACTCTCTGTTGGACCATTAGGCGAATGGAAGATTTCGCCAACAGTCGCAGTGCTTGGCATGCGTGTGGATAACCGTATTTGGATTTGATGTCACACAGGAAGACACTGCTTCCCGTACTCTGATTTTATCCTGTGACATCCGACAAACATAATACGGTGCTGATATTAAAGAATCGTGCTTATTCAAGCTTGTTCCATATCACATATAAGAAAATCAAGGCCTGGAAGTAGTTTCTTGCAAAAATATTCATATTTTTTATAAGATTCAAGTAGCAAATGAGCATGCACTCCACCTAATAGTAAATGAGCACTGCCACCCATGGACATCTGTAAGCAAGTTCATACGGAACAGGGCTTCGATCTGAAATCAATCACAGATACGTTCCTTCTACCGAGGACTAAGATGGTCGCCTCATATGAAAGTGACCCGTCATATATCATATCCTACCCCTACTACTACCCCTTACCTATATCTATAAAGTACTCCTCCAATCAGCGGAAGCATTACGCGTTTGCTTACTGTGCATTAATCCATCAATAAGCAATTATCGATTGGACGGCTTCAACCGCTCCTCCGCGACACACAATAACCCTGCACTTAATTCCAGAACATTCTTAGACCATAGACTATAGATCGCAAAAGGGAAGACTTGATATCTACAACACTGTAAATTCAAAGGTATGTATCGTTATTTTTATGTGAGAATAAAAGGCGATATTACTCAAAAAATCTCTGAGGCGTCAAATGTCATAATAAAAAGCTCATAACAATTTGATCGAAGTTTTTTGGAGCCTCTATGGGTTATTCCTAAAATTGTGGAACCAATTTTGACGATGCATTCACGAAGTTTTAATCGACTTTAAATAATAAGGTAAATCTAGTGTACTTCTACCGGAGATGTATTACCGCCACAGCTATATCTAGTCGTCGGAAGTAGCACCGCATCTGTGAGCGACTTCAAATTCTTCAAATAACTTTAAATAGAACCCCTGTTTTATATGAAGTTGGTACAGATGTTCATGGGCGGCAGTAACCACTTAACTTAATCAGGTAGACTGCATGCTCGTTAGCTACTTGAATTTGATAAAAAAAATGCAATATTTACTCCAAAATTATGGAGATAAATTCATTTTTCAATTTTATATTACATGGTACGCTCTGCTATAAAACTGACAGGGGCAAAATCACGCAACAATAATAGTGTGTGTTTACAAAATTAACCCACTACAACTCGATAAACAACGTAGGCAATTCTCGTGACCTTGGGTGTGGCCTCGACAGCCTCGGATCAGACCAAATTCATATTTAATGCCGTCCTCCAACTGCGAAGGTCCCGTCGACCTCGCAGCCACAAGAACACAATAAGTCGTGGCCCGTAATGCTTCATTGAACACATCTATCAAACACTAGTTAATCGGGAAGGCTCGAATCAATTACCAGGAATTGTATCAATTAATTTCCGCTTTTTATTACTGTTGCTGCTGTATTCGTGCATGCAGTCCTTCTGATGATATTTGCTCACAGCCGCCGATGGACGTCTGTAAGCATCTTCATATATAAGAGAGGTTCTATCTGAAGTCATTCACAGGTGAGTTGCTAATATCGAGGATTAGGATAGTCGCCTCCTATTAAAATGAGCCAGGCAACCACTGTTCCAACAAGACGCAAGAACAGATTCACACTAGATATACGAATAACTATGGTTGTACTTTTCCGATCCAACCATACTCATTAGACCACTTGGAAGATTGCCGGCTAGTTCTGATTTCCGGAGGTTTTTTAAATTATTGATGCAATTCAGTGTATCAGACTAACTTACGACGACTTTAAATTGTTAACACTTACGATATTCACGTAAAACTGTTTGTACATGCTCAGTAGGTATACGTATTATGTTAAAAATTAAAGATTTCATTTCAATTTATACATGACAAAATTACCTAGTACTGTGTATTAACTTCTATATATACAAAAATGAATACAGGGTAGTGGTATCATAAAAAACGCAGAAATTAACAACTGAGTAAATACTTCTACATGAATAAGACGCTACAATTACATCTGAAATTTTAGTCTTTTGTCATATGTACGATTATTACATACAAACAAAATACAAATAGCAGTGAAATACACAGATTAAACACAATGATATAGTTGTACTTGTGCTTTGCACAACTCTGGTACCCAATCTACAAGACATATCGCTATGGCAGCTCCGCAACCATACTGTCGTCAACCCTTCATTGTCCACTGCTAAGAATGAGTCTTCATTCAGAAAAAGAAGGGAACATTTGCACCATAATGCAGTGATGAATGAATAATTAATTTTTGATATGCACACGATTTTAGAAAAATCAAGGGTTATGGGCCGCTTGATTGGAACTCCGGACCCTCGATGGAGAGGCCAGGTTACATCCATTATCTATAACTGCTCAGCTACATCAGTCTTGTCTAAAACCGCATAATTCTATGGCGAATGTTGAGCAGTGGCAGACGTAATTGAGTGTGCGCTCAACCCTCATTACGTTAAATGCGGTTGAGGAACGGCGGCCGTCTAGCTCGCTCAGATTGGACGTAATGTATGCATAACCTTACATATGTACCTTGATTGGATTTCCAAACTGCTTCAGTAGGTACCCTCAGTACGAGTTTGTAACGTTTCCTCAAAAAGATCATTGTTTACGTTTTATACATTGCAATGACATTGCACGTATACGTCTTCCGACATATGTATCTTGCAATATACTTTGCGATGATGTGCGACAACGTAAACCGAGATTGTTTCAGGAAACATAATAGACTTACGAATGTAACTGATGTATGCTACTACTAGTGATATTGTACTGAAATGTCAAAGTGTAAAGGTTGGAAAAATCCTTACATAAAAAATATATACTCTCTATTATTTCCAAGTTTGAAAGATTTTTTTTCTCTTTCATTTGTCAAAAAGTTTAATAAATTCTGAATATATGTGATATGTGCCACGTGGATCAACATAGAGTACAAATATTTTTTACTGTTAACTCTATGGTCAGATTTTCAATTTTTATGAAGTCATATTAGCATTATAATTAAAAAAGTTTCATCTTCGGCTATATATCGCCAAATATTTAAATCGTTTATAAAATATCTCCTCAAATGATAAAAGGTTTTTTATATATAGACATCTATTAAGTCACAGAAACTAACATAGGAAAAGCAAATTCAAGTTACAGTACAACTTATTCATACATGTATCTTCCCTCTTTCATGAACTTCAAAAGTAAAAGTGTGACCCATTGACTAGGATGAAAAGAAGAGTATGACATTGACTCCATGCGGCACGATGCCAAAATCAGCCGCCGTCTGTTTCCGTACAGAATATCGGCAAACCCTGTTTGTGTGTATTACTCATTACTGTAGAACAATATTCTACAAAACTAGTTTTAGACCAAAACCTTAAATTTCTTTGAGATTTCCAGTAAAGAGTACTTGATATTCCTACACTTCCTAAAATCTGTCAGTCATAGTTTCTAATTTTGAAGACTAACAGAAAAACACGTTTGTTAGTACTTTTGTAATATAAAATTCATATAAATATTTTAAAAAAAATCTAATTCAGTGTGGATAAATATAATAAGAGAAGAAGATTATAATGAAATTCTAATAACATAATAGGCAATTTTACCGCTGCAATCAAAATTAAAGCACTTCAATCGCTCCCGATTCCCAATAGGCAACCGAAAGCTCTTTATGGACAAAAGCGAGCTTCCTGCGATATAGCCAACGGCGTCCCCAGCGGCGTAAGCGCTTATCGCCGTCTCGCTCTATTTTCCATTATCTCCACATTATTGACGAGCTTTCGCAGCGATAACACACTCCAAATTCTATATTTAACTCTTTTACCGGCCCGATACAATTCACAGGTTGTCAATCCTTATTTTCCCTCACATGAAGGTTTTTTTAATAGTGTCTTTTTCCGCTATATCCATAATGGGACTTTGGCACTGGATAATGTACCAGATTCAGTTCTGAATATGTCATGAATATGAATTTTTCAAATCACAATAAACAGAGAAGTTCGAATTCATTCATCAACCCTCCTCAATATACATTAATTGGACATTGGTCACTGTAGCTTTGTTTTCTTTGGCCAAATATAGCCATTGGGCTACGTAGTAACATAATATGCTCTAATACGCTCTCATTGCATACAATATATTACTTCAATGGGATAATCGTTAAATATACCGGCGTGTGCCTACTTGATGAATTCACAGAGTCCGCAAAATCGTCATTAATCACAAAATGTCGATAATTATGGGTAAAGTAACGTAAATAGGAAAATAAATCCAATGCACTTGTTTTCTCGTTTCATCCGTAATTCGCTGGATTTGGCGGCGATTCGCCATTTTAATTACTGTAAGAACGTTATTTGGCACAAGTCCGATTCATCCATTATTAGCGCTCATTTAATATTTAAGCAGGGCGCATTTGTTTGGTTTCCACTGATTTTATGGGTTCTTCATTGCATTGATTTTGTTTCAACTTGTTTATGTTAATCACATTTTTTTAAGTTATCCCGTAAAGGACCATACTTGTACAAAATTCGAGGCCGCCTTATATGATATGTACATGGTAGGATTCGACACTCGACCAGAGGCGACACCATCACACCTATTCCAGCCTTATAACAGCAGTGTTATTAAGTAATGCTGTGCTCTATTCTGAAGTGTGCTGCAAGAGAGACACAGTAATGCATCGTATTTTAACTTATTACTCAGGGGTGGCAATGCATTTGTGGCAACCTTAGGTAACACTTATATTACCTGGGGTTGACTGCGAATGTAAATGGGCGGCAGAAACCTCTAACCATCAGATAGATTACTACCTTGTTTATTATTTATATATTAAAAAAAACATATAGCAGCATCCGTGTGGCGGTCAATATAAATGCAACACATGAATATGAAGATTTCTATGCTTCGTCCACACGCCAGACAGTATAACTATTGTTTTAAGTATAAACATTAGATTGCAAATTAATTTAAAAAGTGCAAGTAACGGAGAGCTGCATAATTAAAGCCAAACAGTCGTATGATAATATCGGAGCGAACGAGTCTGCACTTCAGTACCACAAATGTATTTTTATTAAGAAAGAATTTTATTCCAACGTAGATACTGAAACTACATTTATAACAATGGATACTAGAGGTTTAAGTATACCTGTAGTTCTTTTATTTCTAGTCTGTTTTTACAATAGCATTGTAAATCTTTGAACAGAGTCGTGATAACTCATCTTGGACAAAACTAACAAGGGTTTCGATCTATCAAGTTCAAAACCCCCACATTTGAGAGCATTGTCTTTTCGATGAGCTTTTGTTTTAAAACCTTCTTTAAGAATAGTCTCATCTTTCTTCTCAAACTGTGATTCCTTTACCCATTCATCTTCCAAAGTATAAGTTGACAGTAAGATAGTTTCAATAAGTTTGAGGTTTTAAATTTATTATCGCTGTCAATAAATAGTTTTAATTTTATTTGTAACTTGACATCCATAAATTCGGTATTCAGTATATTTTTTGTATTAAAAACGATGGCATTTATGCACAGAAACATTTTACCCGGAACTAATGAAATGTTATAGTCTGTTTTCTCCGAAGGTTAAAGACAATCTATATGAAAAGTAACTCGAGAGACCCGCCTTTTCACAAGAAAATATTTACTCCACTACTCCCGGCAATTAAAATAGTTCATTTTCCATTCAAGTGACTGCACAGGTGCTACAGATGGTTTCAATTACAACATTGGCAACATCAAAGCTGTTATGCCTCTATTTATAAGAAACTAAATGTCAGGTTTCAACATAGTTCAGATACACCAATTTGTCCTAAGTTAAAATATTTCTTACATCCAAGGTTTTTTTATTAGATACACAGTAAGGTTTTTTTTAACTGAAACTTTTGTTTAAACTATCGTTTACTCGTCCGAACAATCAATGTTACATTCTGGAACCCCAAGAATCTGTTGCGACCTACAAAACTGAAACTCTGCATACTTGGATGACTTCGAGAGGGAATATTGCCTCTCGGGAGTAGGCTGTGAGTGCTCCGCTGTTCCGGGTAAGTAGACACACCATTCACTTCGTATTTAATGGATTGTCCATAGTATATAGCTATATGGTTTTATAAATTTATACACAAAAGATACGCTACATATATCTATGATATAATAAGGTTATTCGTTATAGACTATAGCTACCATAGTTTTCATCGTATGTGTTTATTTTAATTTTATTAATCGCATTGGATTAAAATAGTATTTATAGCGCAAGAGAAACCGTAAGACAAAACCAAAAAGGGAAAACCTTTGAAATACAAAACAAAACATATCTCTCATTACACCATACTTTACCAAAAACAGCTATTCCAAAACACATATTTAAAGGGTAATTTAAATTGCGTGATAAATACCTATTTCAAGGCAATGAGGTTTAATCCAATGTGTTTCTGTCCGGCATTCATTCAAAATAATGGTAACCACAACCGGGTCGCTCGATTGGATGCCTCGAAAATTATTAATGATGCTCTCTGTATTTCTGATTTGAGTACAATCATCTGATTTCGTATCTACAAAACAAATTTATTGTGTACCTAGTATATACAATTCAAAAGACAATACGAATATAAGACAAATATTAAACAACATTACAATAGCCAACAACGGCACGTTTGTCATTCATTTTTAATGTCAACCCACTGTCGCAACTGATGTTTGGGAATTCGTAGGCGCGTTACTCAAGTATGTAAAAACAAACAGTTCATGATAACATTTTAATAATAGTTAAATAGGATAAGGATTTTGAATAAAACGAGAAATTAGCGGGATTTTTTGCGAGAACGAGCATGCAATTGCGCCTCATGGTCGCTGACGCCCATGGACTATTGTAATCTCTTAATGATGATATTCTAATCTTTTTTGTAACATAACCTCACTAATTTTCTTTATATTCACAGAACATCGCCAAATTAGAAAAGAAGCACAAAATAGAACATCATCAACGTATTCGAAGTCAATTAAATACGCATTAGAACTCAAAAACCTCGTCATTCAGTTTTCGAATACAAAGACAATCATCAAAATCAGTACACCCAAAACAAAGTCATAAGGTAACACACATAAAAAATAGGCGAATTGAGCATTTAGACTTTTTTGAAGTCGGTTAATAAACTGTAAAGATGCACGGGTTACTACACTTTCACATCGCGATTTTACAGGCTACTCAATATTCAAAATGGCCGTCTCATGACCGTTAACAAGTCATCAAACGTGTCGATCGGCTGAAAGCCGGAAACAACCGCTTCACCCTATTAGTTTCAACAATATGCTAATTTTGCTTTTCGTTTTAAAATTATACTACCACTGTATATTCAGAGAAACTTTATTATTTTCTGTATTCATTAATTAACCATCAATGCGTGCACAAGCAATAACAACATACATAATAATTGTTGAAAATACGTAGGCACTACTATTTAACCGACTGCTGATTTCAGTTTAAATTTTAAATTAATTTCTTGTACGTAACAAGAATTTATTATGTGCACATTTACATTTGTTCCATTCGAAAAAAGGTGCGGAGTTAAATTATTATAGAAAGGTCTTCCTGCCATGAACACTTCACATCAGATGGCGGCGGTTTTCCCCGGGTGGAACTTTTTGGGAAGCGACAAAGCCTTACAGATTACAATTATTTTTTGTATTATATATGCGGTGTTTTTCCGCATTGTGGAGCGGTTTAGAGGATCACAAAATTCCAAATAAGAAGTAATCTTTATCTTTGTCCTAGTCTATAATTGATGGCAAATTCAACTTCTGACCCTGATGGCATAAGCCCACATTACGTCTTATTTATATTGTTATTGTTATTGTTGTCATTATGTTTATTTATATTGTTATTGTTGTCCACGACATCTAAAAATATAGGACGCCAGTTCGAAATTATACCAAATTACTCAAACGGGAACTAGGAAGCAGTGAGGCAAGGGAATAGATTCAAAAAGAAAGGAAACAATCATTAAACTTAGGAGGCGTCATGAAAGATTTCGAACATTCGAAACGGATTAGCGACCAACTGACGGGTTAATGCCTTCCAAAACGGAGCGTGCCTAAAATTTTGCCTCCAGCGGTCGTTCCCAGACTGTGCCTATGTTGCTTAACTTTGTCGATATTTACGAAATAAACATGCTAAAAACTTAACCATACTTCTTTTAATAACAATTAATAATTTCTTTATTTTTTATATATAATTACAGTTGCAAACAAGCATGAATTCCACCTGCATGGCACTGTCGCCCATTGACACCTGTGATCACTTCAATCTACTTCAACATAGCACAGATACGTTGCAACTCCTGAAGATCAATCTGGATAAGTACCCAAGCCATTCAAACCAGAATGCATTTTCGTTTAACACTGCTTTAATCTAAATAAATGTGGCGGTGGTTCGTCCGAAGTCGGACCTCATAGCTTTCTACCTTTAAATCCAATGAAATCCATTTTTGGTTGCCAATAATATGCACAGGCATCGATGGCGTTTGATTGCGATTAGATATACTTCTATCGGCATTTACCGGCAAATTCGATCATTTTCCTGTTTTCGTCGTAGCCAACTGCCCACATCCCACAGTTTCGAAGCAACGACGTAACAATATAAACTTCACAAAATTATCGCACAAAACATTTGAAACAACATTGGTTGTTTCTTGCAAGGATTATCGAGAAATGCTCTCAGCTGTTTCTCCAATCAAGTTTGTAGAGAATAGTTGTAGCTTTGTGATATCAACAAAACACAACAGATTTAACAGCGATGCCAGACGTAGTATAGTTGGATGAATCTATTTATGGCAAATCTTGAATTCATTTTATCATGTCATTTAAACATATATTTGAAAATCCCATTGAGCTACAATACTCACATGAGTATACATTCTAATTAGTCAATCTTTTTTTTTATTATTAATGTCAGTCCACCTAATGGTAAGTGGTTACTGCAAGCAACTTTATATAGAACAGGGGTCTTATGTGAAGTCGATCACAGGTGGTTGCTACTCTTGAGGACTGACATGGTCGCTTCATGTAGAAGTGAACCGGCAACCACACCCTTCCACCGAAACGCAAGAACTGCTTCACGCTAGAAATAGGTGTATATAGGCGGTGGTACCTCCCCGGTCGAACTGCACTGGTTCTATCAGCTGGTATATCTACGTTATTATGGTTTGTTAGAGGCTTTGAGATAACTTGAACTTGATTGAACGGTAACCTACATCTCCCCTAATTAGCATTGAATAATCATTGTAAGATATTGTTTATTTAACACACGAACGTGATAAAAATGGTCAACCCATATTGACAGTTTTCGAGTATGAAGGTTAAATAAGAAGATAGGTAATACCCCTAGAAGGCATTTAATCGTGTTGCATTACTAACATAATTATATTCAGTAATGTAGATTTTTTAAAGCTCTTGATACATACAAGTGTCTATACTAGAAACTTGCGTTTGTCATAAACGGAATAAATAAATAAAACTCCTAAAGCAAAACATACACTTCTGATATAATCTTATTTCAAGCCACACACGATTTCGAAAAGCATTTTAGTATTATTAATAAATAATTGATATTACAAGTTGATTAGCGCTGAAAGCCCTATGGGACTGGCCAGTATTGATCTATTGTGACCTTTCGTAATTATATCCGATCCCCAATGCCAAGCGATATTATGAAACATACGGTGCACTCGGGGGTCAGAATCTTGATTCCATAAGGTTGAAACATGACAGCTCCCAGTAATTACTAGAGCTCACTTGGGGAGAAGCAACGCATCGGTTATTTACTTCTGATAGAACTCCTATTCAATGTGTATTTTAGAATAAGGAGTCTATAAGCGGCAGGGACCACTTACCATGAAGTGGACTGCATGCTCGAAGGTAGACATGCAGGCTAGCCTGCCAGTTCGTTTGCTACTTCAAACTTAGTAAAAAAAACTTCTATAATGGATTTAAGCAGAGTACTTCAGATTACTTGTTAAAACTCCCACATCCCAACAATCGACCCTTAGATTCACATTTATGACAAACTTACATTCTCTACAAAAACCTGAATGGTTAAGTTGACCAAAACCCATTTCCAAGTAACGAAATAAAAATAAACGAAGCAATTTCCTACCCTTCTTTAACCCAATGTAACTAAATATTCAATCTAACTTCGAGTATTCGTGTGATACT
>DWTU01001974.1:0-12217 GCA_018251515.1 Cecropterus confusis | reverse complement strand
AACCACAAAGAGTCCTACCACCCTCAAAACTCTTACATCTAAGTCTAATCTTAGTCGACATCTGAGTGAAGAGAGGGTGTTGCTTAAATTTTAACATTTATGTTTGTCCTGTTCTAAGTTCACACTCTACTTTTTTTTAGCTAATTGTTTTTCGCTATTGTTTAATTCGCTACACTATTATTAAATATGTAACTCAATTTGCGGAAATTTAGGGTTCGGTCTTTTTCTCACTGTGCAATATTTTAATTATTTTCTTGTCTATCGCATATTTTTAGAAGACAGCTTATAGAGTCCCTTGTTTTTTTAATGGTTAATAATATCTTCTTCGCTCTTACAATTTTAACCGACTCTATGAATCTTTAATCCTTTAATGAAATAACGAAAAAGCTGATTTTAATAAAAAAACTGATACCTACATTTGAACACGAGTTAATATTGAGTTTTTTATTTCAGTCAATAGTTAGTAAGATAGGTGCTTATAAAGTCGTGATGTGTTGTGCCCAAAGGGCTTTCCCTTTGTTTTCAGTTTCAGTTTTACAAACTACACAAATGGAATTGAATAAAAGATGTTGTATAGTTTCGAAATATGTGATATTTTCGGTAATACGTTTAAACAGACACGTAGACACTTTAGTAACCATAGACTTAACTTTGTAGTGACATTTTCAGATGTATATTTGCGCGTCCTTTCTCTTGCTTTTTATTCTTATTTATTTAGCACGATAATTATTGCAATACAATCAACATTTACTCGTGAGAAATAATCTCAAATCAAAAACATCCTATATATGTATGTAGTTTAGATACATATGTCATCCACAGTTATAGTCTTATTTTATACATAAGCCTCTACAAACCTGCGTCTAGACTGAAAGGTACAGCTGAGTTCTTAAGGTCATTATTCACTTGCTCTGAGTAAGGTCTTGACTCAATTTAGCAGTTTGTCGAATAATTTAGGGGTATTAAAACTAAAGGACTAGTATTAGTCTTTTTTTAGTGAAAAAGAAGAAACTGATACTAAAAACCAAATTAATTTATTTCAAAGTTAAGCCAATTCAATTTGGCAAAAAGTTGCTCCATATTATCTTAGTTACCACAAAGTTGGAAAATATTATCATTTTAAAAACCTAGAAAAAACTTCTAAATTTTTAAGGAGTCTAAGCAATATTCAAAATCTTCAACCCTCTGTCGCTTCTACACAATTGGCTCTAATCTAACTCTTAAATACCTTCGAGACTTTTACTTCTAAATTAAAAGGTAACCGGCCTATCTCAACATCTTGATTTACGCCGACATCTTTTGCAATTAACCCTATCTGCGTTATAGCTTTACCCAACGATTATCACAAAACCCGGGCTAAAAGCATACGGAGTCATATTTTAACCTCAAACTGATAATATAATTTGTTTGTAGGTAAGATTCGTAGGACTAATTCTGATCCTATAGTTCCAGTACCAAAATAGATCTACGGTATCCCCAGCCTATCGTAAGATACTACTAAAAGGGGGCTTCTGGGGTTGCAGGCGGTAAGAGTGGCTCGAACATATCGTCCAGCTAAGCGACCCTACGAAAAACGGCGGCATGTGTGGTCGCATGGCGTCGTAAACACCGGAAGGTACTGTGAGTGTAAATGCTCGCCGGAAAAGAGACCGAAAGAGGCGTCGGCCATCGGAGAGATGGGTACCTTTTGAAGGTTACTCTCTCGATAAAAAAAAAAATTAAAAAAATGCGAACATTCATAAGTATCAGATTTTATTTTTTAAGCTACAAGAAAAGCAAATAATTATTCAATCTGCTTCATGTTATACAACAGCATGAAGACCAATAAGAATTAACCTTATACACATATATTAATACCTATATAACACGCGCATAATACGGTCGTATGTGATATATATGTGTAATCTTTTCTGATGAAAAGATTCACATAGAGATTTTGTAGTTCTTTTCAATCAAGCTCACTTAAATACTTAGTTTCAATTCTGTTGTTTACAGTATCTTTTAAAATGATTATTATGACATCAATCATACTCATAACATGAGAATTAAGGAATATATGTGTATTACTAAGTTAATATATAAGCTTGAGTGGTAAAGGCTCACATGCATGTGATACGGCGTGGTATCGTGGAATATCGTGATAAGTATTAATATAGCGTCATGCATTTTTTTATCAGATAGAAATAATAAACGAGCATACAGTCCAACTGATAGTAAGTGGTTAGTACTGCCCACGGACATCTGTAAGCAACTTCATATAGACCAGGGGTTCTATCTGCAGTCAATCACAGATGCGTTGCTACTCCCGGGGTCTGAAATGCTCGCCTCATACATAAGTGAGCCGGCAACCACACCCTGCCAACGAAACGCAAGAACTGCTTCACGCTAGAAATAGGTGTGGCGGCCGTACCTCCCCGGTCGAACTACACTGGTTCTACCATCTGTCATATGTTAGTGGAAAGTGCTTTTATATCCTAGTAGTAGGATAGAAAGGGGGCGTCAGATGATCAGAGATGATCTCTCTTCTCTCCTCTCGGCTGGGAAAGCCTGAGGTGTATTTCTCCGGGTCATTGGTTATCCGTATGTAACCTGATACTTTTGCATCATCTAAAATAGCACATGTTCCAAATAGTATTAACTAGTATTAGTATTATATAGTAGTTATTAAACTACTCTTAATTAATTAATTTTCTGTTAGAATTAACTATTCATAACAATAATCGATAACTAACAATTATAGTTTAATGGTACAAACATACTCGTACAACTCGAAAATAAAATCTAAACAAACATGATTCTAATTTATATTGAAATACAGTTCAACGTGAAAATAAGTTTGTTTTCAAGCAGCAAATAAACGAGGCAATATGTTTTGATAAAGTAAAGTGTGTCAATTATTAGTTACCAGAGGTCTGCAGTTAAAAATAATTGAACAACTTTATCTAAATGGGTCAGATGCTATGAAATGATTATGTTGTACACATAATCTTTATGTGGCTAACGTTAGATAGTTAAGGATTGTTACACACTTGCGAAGTTACGTGATGCAATATTCTGTGGGAAAAACGCAGAACATTGTTTTTCGTCTTATAAATATTTTCTGTTTCTTTCTATTTTTCTCTTAATCTTTCATATACTAAAATCTATAATAAACTAATTATAAATTATCAATGAACTTTGATAATTTATAATTAGATTATTCACTTCCTGAACCATAATAGACAATTATTTAAGTTGAAAAAAGTTCTATAGATATACATTCTGGAAATGTGAACAATGGTATTTGTTTGATTTTTTTTAATTTTACCGTCATATATATTGTTGACATAAACTCATTGTAGCAGGTTCCTATATAATCATCTAAAGGGGCCAAAAAATGCTTATTCCAGATGTGCAGCTGTTTTGTACACTGCTATGTCTGCAAATTTTTTTTTGTTAATTGACTCTACAAAATATTCGAAAATCGCAAAATCGCACGTGTGGAAGTGCGGTTTAATATTCAAGACGTTTGATATAACGGTGAGTGGTCTCTGCTTATAGTCTCGCTTGAGTCCTATATCGGGTGTCTCAGCGCATCTGTGCATCTAGTGTTTGCTGTAATAACCAGTAACCCATAATACTAGTATACTAGAAATAATGACGTGCTTACGTGAGCTTATGGTTATTTGCTATGTGAGACTTGTATTAAAACTAACTACTAATACAGGAGGGTAGAAGTTTGGTCTTCAATATGGCGTCGTCTATTTTTGGACTTTGCTGAAGGCGAGAAGTTTTGAAAAGAAACGTACGAACTTAATCCTTTGAGGTAGCAAGTTAATCTGTCTAATTTGACGACCCGCGTAGGGGAGTGGTCACCATGCTGGTCTGACACGCAGGGTCCCGGGTTCAATCCCCGGCCAGACCGACATCTGAACGATGAGTTTAGGTTTCTGTTCTGCGTCTGGGTATTTGTGTATTCGTCTTTGTGTGTTCATGGTACTCACGACACAGGATTTCTCCTAGTGTGGGGCTATACGTGTAGAAAGCGTGTTTTTTTATCAAATTTAGTAATCAGTATAATACAGATGAGTGACAGGTTCTGTATTACTGCACTCTGCAAAATAATTTTAAAGTAGTAAACGAGCATGCAGTCCTCTTGATATTGTAAATGGCCGCTGCTGCATATAAAAGATGCAATTTCATATAGAACAGGGATTCTATCTGAAGTCAATCACAGATGCGCTGCGTTCCCGAAGGTCGGCTTATATGAAAGCCGACAACTACACCCTTCGATCGAAACAACAGCTTCTTCATGCTAGAAATAGCTTTATTATTCAGTAAAAAAAAAATGGAAATAAGTATGATGGTGATGCTTCACAGTCAAACTACCAAATGTTCCACCGCATTTACTATTTAAAATTATGGTCGCGTAAACTCTTAGCGCGTGTAACCTTGATCGAACAAATTTATGAAAAATACTTCATGAAAATGGCAAATTACGTAAAGTGTCCGTGATTGGCGTTTTCCTGCAGTAAAATGAAAAGCTTTTATTACATAACTTGCTGCATAAAAAGTTTAATTATCCAATATTGTTGAAACAGGGCACGTAGCGCACTTTCTCCCGAGAATAATTTCGTTGTAAAAACTATTGCATTTACGTTTTTACATTTGCAAGGGCATCTTCAGGGCCTGTACGCACTAGGTTTTGTTATCAAGGTTTAAAATCTAAAAAAATATTTATTTGATTAACATGTTAAACTTAGTAGAATCAATCATACCAATATTATAAATGCGAAAGTTTGTGAGGATGTTTGTATGTTTGTTTATAGAATACATTTTACCGTGGTACGTGACAGATGCGGCCGGTGTCGTGGAAAAAACTTTGTACAATATATAGTAGAGTAATCTATACAAAGTACACAGTCATGGGGACAAACATGAGCACCGTAGTGGGACAAAAGGTTAAATTATAATTAAGTAAATAAATTAGAATTATATAAGATGGTCAAGAGTTTCAAAAATTTTATGGGCGAATTGTGACAAATATTATTTTAAATATCATATTTAATTGAATTTATATCCGCAATGTCACATATCAACACTCATAAGGTGATCGTGACTGATTAAAAAGATAGCAAAGTTAACTAACCGTCCGGAACTCGCTAGAGGCTACACATCGTGTACGCTTCCATACTTCGAAAGGCAAGTTAAACATGGATGGTAGTTGTTTTAATTGGTTAGCATTAGTTAAAACTAGTTGGACCTAATCGATTGTTTGAAAACATCCGATACGAGCATTCGTCCTTCGTCAAGTCTGTCTTCAAGCTTCAATGCCTTTATCCATCAACATGTGGTAGTATGAATCCTGAAGATTCATACCACATTCAATGTTGAGAGACTCATGATCGGTTTCTTGAGATCAACTCCTGGACAAATGTCTTCTAATGATGGTTTTAAAAGCTCACAATACTTTAGAGCATCAGAGTAAGCAATGCAATAAATATTGATTGATTGAATATTTGATCCAACATTTTCAAATAAATAATTGCTAAGAGCTCACTGTAGCCTGCGAAGAGAAGTATGCCTGCCTGAAAAATTAAATAAAATCCTTACTCCCCAAGTAGAAGAAGCTAACTAAATACCACGGACTACATTTGGACGGAAGACTCACCTGGAAGAAACATATCTACGACATACGCAAGGCTCACGGTGCATATACAAGGCTCTTAGTTTACAACTTTGTAAATATTACTGGCGATTAAGTCTCGGGTCCAAACTGTATTTAGAAAATAAACTTCTGATTTTAAAATGTATTATTAAACCAACTTGGTCTTACGGTATACAATTGTGGGGAACCTCAGCTAAGTCAAACGTGGAAATCTTCCAAAGATTCCAATCAAAAAAAATTTGAACAATAGCTGATGCTCCATGGTATGTTACGAATAAGAGATTACACATTGAATTAGAAATTTCGACTATTCAGAAGGAAAATAAAGTTAAGGATGAGTAAATATAAAGAACGAATCGGAAACCATGAAAATGAACTAGCATCAGAGCTAATGAAACCGAAAGTCATCATCTCACGAAAATTAAAAGAAAATCTCCTCTTGACCTATGCTGATGCATTACTACAATTAACGAATATTAATATAGAGGGCAGTCATTGGATCTAGACCAGACACGATAGCTAATAATCAAATGCAACTATTGCTGAATGTTTATTTGTAAATAACAGATTGCATTATATAAATAAAGTAAACAAAAGAGCTCACTGTAGTTTACGGCATCAGAGATATCAATATTTGGAATCCAATATTTGATCCAACAGTGTCAAATGATTGAATTGAAATCGCCGTACGAATGCACGATAGTGTCGAACGATCCTGTAGAAACGCTGACCTTTAGCGCAACAGAGAGGTCCCCTCAGCTTTTTGTTTCATAAACCTGACACGTGTCAAATTTTAATTGCATTCCTCTTTAATGAAATGCTACATCGGTAATTAGACCGCTGTTAATTGCTGACGTTTTTGCCGATCCACGTGACGGAGCTGTTATTATATCGCTGTGGCAAACAGAGGGTTCCAGTTCGTTTCCTGGCCAAGTATACATCCACTTAAATGGTGAAAATTATTTCTGTTCTGGGCTAAGTTTTATGTGTAAATGTCTCCTGCCTATAAATAATGATTTCAGACGCAGCGATTTTTTGATCTGAAGGGAGTCAAGTACTTATCCGATGGCTTCTAATTTAGTCCTCGGAGTTGCTACTTCTGAGGACTAAGTTGGAACGCCTCCGATGAGCACGTATCCCATACACCCCTCAGACCAAAACACAGCAGCGCTTAACGCTGCTGTTATTAGGCTGAAATAGGTGTGGCAGTGGTGCTTCCAAAGTCTACAAGTTCTACTACCGTCAAAACAGATACATAAAGTCAACATAATAAAAATAATTATGTAACTATGAAAAAAGCTCGTATTTAGATACACCAAGTCATCATAAAGAATAAATAAGTATCTAACTATTACGAGTTTCTAATAGTTAGTCCCAAAGCGTGTTGTGCAACTCGAATCGGATCATTGGCCAATTCATCCTGATCCGCTCTTGGCACCGGCACGCTGAAGTTTAGCTGGCTTATGTAAGTTGTTCTGCAAAATAGTTTAAAACAATACTATTTTCAGCTTAGAGTCTTAAAAGCGCTGACCTTCTTAAACTTTTAGAAGACATTCCTAAACCTGCCGTTGCTATCGAATTAGTTCGGTTGATACATTTTGAGATTTTTTTACCGAATGGACGAAGAAAACGAGGCTTATGGAAGAAAAAGTGAAAGTCGTAATTAACAAAAAATAAATTGTTTACTAGAGCCAAAAAAATCTTATATGAAAAATAAAAGACAATTATATCTAGGGATCTGTAGGTTCTGGGATAATTTTTGTACCAAACTAAGAATTATTAACTATTAATTATGTTTTTGAATCGTAAAGTCCTTATCTATCATCGTAGAGCTCCATACATACTCAATTTGAATAAAACAATGATTCTAATGGCGTTAAAAATCATTTTGGTCAAGGGTGGCAGTTAAGACATTTTTATTTTCATCGGAAGATAATTTTTTCTACGTTACTATTTATAACTTTGACTTTTTTATAAGATGGAAGTAGCAAACGAGAATGCAGTCCACCGGATTATAAGTGGCCACTGCCGCCCATGGACACCTGTAATCAACCCTAGATAAGATCCGTCTTACCTGAGGTTAGCCACAGATGCGTTGCTACCCCGGAGGACTAAGTTGGAATGTTTTGGATAAATATGTCTCCCTTGCCACACCCTTCAGACCAGAACACAGCAAAGCATAACATTGTTATTTGGCTTAAATAATATAAACTGCCTCAACGTATGAGATTACCCTAACAGTAATCAAACTTGGATCTTTCCGCTAGCATGAGTGCTAATTAAAAAAACTTCAGTGGTTGTTGTCGAAAATAATTTATTTTGATTTAGTAACTATTTACGTTAATCAATACCTAAATAAACAGGTGTGTATGGTATGGATTTTTACTAAGAAATAAATTATTTACTTTACGGGCGTTTACTTACAAGAATATTATTATCTATCCGGCATAACCCTTATGAATTATTTTGCTTTCAGATGTTTATACGTGGCAGTAAAACTTCCCATCAGATGTACTGTAAGTTCGTTTGTTGCCTCTATATAATAAAAAATAATCTGATGAAGTTATTGGCAACTGAAAAAAATGCAATTAGTTAAAAAATACGGTGTGATTCAAGCACAAGGTTAGTTCGGAAATCGCAAAACTGAGTTTGAATAGCAAACAAAAGAGAGGCGGTGTCAAGGCGGTTTGAAATGAAATCTCGTTTTTATTCCTACAGGAATAATGCCAGTTGCCTGTAGAGAAGTGTTTCAGGAGTGACGTTTGCTTCATTTTTTTAGATATATACTAAAACATGAATAGAAGTGAGTCAAAAGCTTGTAGCTCTATCAGATGGTAGAACTAGTGTGGTTTAAACAGAGAGGTACCACCGCCACAGCTATTTCTAGCGTGAAGTACGTTTTGCGTTTAGCTGCAAGGGTTTGGTGCCGGCTCCCTTATAATTGAACCGATGGTCGTTTCATATATAAGGTGGTCCCAAGTCATCGGTAGTAGAAACGCATTTGTGAAACTTTATATTGAACCCCTGTTCTATATAAAGTTGCTTTTAGATGTCCACGAGCGGCAGTAACTACTTACCATAAAGACTGGACTGCATGCTAGTTTGCAATTTCATCTGATAAAAAAATTACCAAACGTAATGAACTAATGACTACGTCAAAATTCAATATTGACTAGCTAGCTGTCTGTTTTAATTAAAGATGTTTATTGGGCTGCAATATTATTTACTATCCGGAATTTAGTTCCTATAAAATTGGATTACCTACGTGAAAACAATGACTACGTACTTATAAACATAAACATAAACGCTTTCTACACTCATAGCCCTACAGTAGGATTTTTTCCTGTGTCGTGGGTGCCATGGACACACAAAGACGAATACACAAACCCCCAGACCCAGAACGGAAATCTGTCTGTCTAGCCGGGGATCGAACCCGGAACCCACTGCGTGTCAGACCGGTATTGTGACCGCTCCGCCACGCGGGTCGGGTCGAATGTTAACATACTTTCGGTATTAATTAATTTAATTGTAGATTCAGTAACACTAGACTCCTGACTTATACTCGGCTCAATACAAAAATGTTAGTAGTTTACCTACTAACATATCCTGTTCGTTCTCAAAGAAATAGGAATAGATTTTTTTATTTAATCATGAGACGGCGTGTCTGTGTGTTACTCAAAGACGCAAGAACTACTGGTGCGATTTACATGAAATTTTGCATGGATGTAGCTTATTTAACTGATCAGTCTGTAGGCTACTTTTAATTTCGATATTTTTAGCTATTTAAAAATGGTGAAATTTTTAGTAACGTAACTACACCCTTTGGTTTCAGACTTTCATATTTCCACTTTCAATTAAAAGAGAACGCTAAAAAATTGCAAACATTTGATGGCTTATACGAAGTTGACAATTAACTTTCTATCCGGAAGGTTCTTATATCTTTTCAGGTTCCTCCAACGGTTAACGAATAAAACCTAATTTTTTGTCACGTATTGAAGCACGAATACTTTAGCTAGTAGCATAATAAATTTACCCGGCACAAGCCCCAAAAATAGATTAAATAAAATCTATTTTAATAGGGCTTAATAGGTCAGTTTTATTCACAGGCTGCAGTGCACTTATATAAACACACATACATTAAACATATTTGTATATGGTACATATGAATATATTTGCGAGCCCTTAATACATAGGTGTTGTAGCTGCGACTTTTTAGGCCAAAGCGACTGCAGATATACGCAATCTTGGACATAATTGCGGTGATTTATAAAATTATTAGCTTTTACCCGCGGCTTCGCTCGCGTTTTCAAACTTTTCGACTATCATGTGTGACCCAATATTTTTTGATATATTTTTTCAATAATAAGTATTCTATGTTTTTTGAAACACCTCTAAGAATATGTGTACAAGTTTGATGATAGTCGGTTGAGTAGTTTGGCGTGAAAGCGTAACAAACAAACTTACATTCACGTTTATAATATTAGTAGGATAGGAAGTAGGGATTTCATAAGACTCTGCATGTGCAGGTCTTAAGATGCGTACAGACCAAGGGTATGTAAGTAATCCGTTAATTTCTAGCGATGAAATGAATCCAGTCATTTAAATCTAATACAAGAATTTATTATGAACTCAAATAGACGGTGACTGCTAAAACTGAAATTAGCAGTTTTTTCTTTTTATTTTTTTTATGAGGTTACGTCAACATAGTAACATAAAATTATTATAATTTATATTTTTTCGGAATGGTTTATTTATCAGCTTTCATTTGATACCCGTATTGTCGTGGTCTTGAAATAGTCTTCTCGTTTTTTTCCTATTTACAGACGCCATTTTTTTAATTATATAGCCTATTGCACTGCAAACTGACTTCACTCTAATGATATGTCATATGAGATAATCCATCAAACCGAGTGCTTGCCAAACAAATGGACATACATTCATACAAACAAATATGCATACGCTCGAAAAAAAACTCTCTTTCTGACGTAGTCGGGTAAAAATAGCTGCAACCTAATTTTACTTTGTCTTTTTGACGTATTGATTGACGTATGTATTTTGATAAAAACGCATAAAGTGCTTTAAATTAATTTAAAGACCTACTGCTTAAAAACAATAAACAGAAATTGAAGCCAAACAAAAGTTTTTAAGCAGTCGAGTTTTTTGTTTAAATATTTTTAAAAAAGTTTCTCGTTTTTTTCAGAGTTCTGTTCAAAATCGATGCTCGCTATTGCTACATCTAAACACTCACATCAGTACCCGCCTTAAGTTCCACAATTTAATGGTCATTACGAAGCTCTACACTCAAATTACTCTGTGCATGCCATAATACAATCACTTTATACACCTGTCAAAGTTGCACTTTGCGTTTTTGTGTCACAAGGCTTTAAGCTTCGATACTTATTGATCGATAAGATAACTTCAAATGCAGAAACAAACCGGATTCAGAAGCTGGGGCTATCATTAATCAATCGCATTTGATAAATCTTTGCAATCTGTAAGGTTTTTGTATTTGCTTCTTGTGGGCACATGGTATGGAGTAGGGATGTTATGGAGCTCCCTGACCGTAACCGAAACTGTCGGATATCCGAATTAAAAAAATATCCGTATCCGATACAAAGGTTTCGGTTAATTTTGGGATATGTTTCGAAACATGCTTTTTAGTTTTAGTAAATAACACTTAAAATCAATTAGCTGTCTCGTCTAGCTATCATGTTTTATGAAATACCTAGTCACAGACAGACAGACTGACAGACATTAGCTTTAGTAACAGGGTCCCGTTTTTACCCTTTGGGTACGGAACCCTAAAAACTAGTTAAAATTCCACATGACTGTTCATAATTCAGAACTCAGTAGCACTACATTCCAATAGGCTGGGCGTAATAGTATTCATATATATTGGTGTTGCCGAGAATTTTTGATTAATTGTAAAACATACCTAAATTATGACCTGTCCGCAATGATCTAGTTGAACGTTTTCATCATTAGGTATAACAATTAATTATCTGGATTGAGCTACTGTTTCGTTTTTTGTCTATGAACTTGATAGTTTTTTTATGAATTTATAACTATTAAGTGTTTTTTTGTAGTTTTTTATTTATTATAATATTAGCTTATGCTTTGCTGTCTTAGTCTGATATTAGTTATAAGTAAGTATACGAAAATATACTTCCGGTGTGACACGAATCGGTTCCGGATTCGATTCTCGGCCACACGCCTCTGATATAGACATGTTATGAATTTGGATTTTTGTTCTGGATCTGGGTGTTTGTGATTTTTTCTTTAAAAAATGTACATATATGAACTTCAACTCATGGCACGTTGTACCGACAGAATAGATATTTGCAATCAGGTATTTTGAAAGATATTCAAAAGCTTATTTCGTCTCCGTTCGTTTCGGTCACGTGGACCACGGTATTGATCCGGTATCCTATGTATAAATCTAGGTCATTAACTAACTGTGTGCCAAAATTTCAGTGAAATCCGACCAGTACTGTTGACGACCCACGTGGCGGAGCGGTCACCATACCGGTCTGACACGCAGTGGGTCCCGGGTTCGATCCCCGGCCGGAC
>DWTU01001973.1:0-12218 GCA_018251515.1 Cecropterus confusis | reverse complement strand
AATATGTTATAAACACAGTGTAAGATAATTGTAAGAAATTTTTTTGTATATTTCATATATAAAAAAATCTGTAGCAGTGCCATTAAATAAATTAAAATTACATTAAATTAATAATATACATAGTTATATGTATATTATTAGAGAAATAAAGTATTGTTTTTTATTAACGTCAAATATTAGTTACGAATTAATAGGTTTTACCTACATAAAAAAGCGTTAAATATTTCGTGCTTATTTTGTGCACTCTAACAAAAAGACATTTTAAGTACCCACAGAATTTTATTTAATGTTTTTGTTATGGTTAGGATATTGAAGATAAAATTTTATAATTATGTAATCGTAATGCGAGATATACTAAACATGTAATGCAATATGAGCGGCCATGTTTGTGTAGCGACGCATGCGCCGTGCATGTGCGAGCACAGCCGGCCGCACAGCTGCTGGACAGCGCGTGGACACAAAGCTTGCTGTAGGGACACCATAATCGTTTTATTATTAGGTATTTTGTAAATTGAAGGATTAAAAAAAACAATATCAATGGAAACAGATATTTTAACAAAAAATAAAAAGAAGAAACTTAATAATTATATTATTAAGCTATTCCGCCATTTCGGCCAAAATACAAATACACAATTTTACGCCTAATTATTATTAATAATAATATTAAGCTCCATATGGAGAGGCGTAAAATTGTGTATTTGTATTTTTTAACTGATGAAAAACTTTACTTTTGCTTTTAAGTTTTATGTCTAAATTTTTGTTCATTAAGTAGAAAAGCTAGATTCCCGCATTCGTGACGGATATTTCGTTTAACTTCTTTAAAAGTCTGAAAATTGTTGACATAAAGTTGTGACTTACAGAAACATCTCAAAAATAAGTGTAGAACGGTTAAATCGGGCGATGGGAAATGCGTTATTTAGGAGTATAACGATTCATAGCCCATAAACGAGCAATTTGTACTCGTTCACGTCAAAATTGTATTGCAGAAACTATAGCATCTTCCGATAGAGTGATTACTTTTGCATCATTTTTATATATATAACCTTAGAATAAATTATGTTACACAATTTTATAAATTCTAAAAAACGTTCGGAAATGCGACTAGGGTTAGGATTGCGATTTCATTACTCTGGAAAGAAATGGAAATAATGCAAAAATATGTTCTTTGTAATTTAATAAACTCATAGTTAAATAATTAAAATTATTAAGTTAATTATTATATATTATATTATTAAGTTAAAAAATTAAAACAACCTTTTAATTCAATTATAACTTCGAATACATAAATGTCAGTTTAATTGGGAATAAACATATTAAAAAAATAAAAGTAGCGCAGTTAACATGAGACGTGTTATACAAAAAAATTTCTGCAAATATCACAATACTCTCAATAATTGTCTCAGCCAGTTTACAGTTTATAGTTACCCTCTTCATACCTGACCCACCCCATAGCTACATTCATACTCTTTAAAAAAAAGTACTTTTCAAAATCAAAGCAACAAACTGATTTAGAATCTATTGTAATATTTTAATTACATCTCACGTTACCATAAAGAACATACATCATAACTACATACATTTGTAATTTCAATATAAACAAAACGTAAGTATTTAAATTCTTAAGAAATTCAAAGAACATTAGGCCTATATGTAACCACTCGTACAATCTCATTAAACAAATGGAAACAAGTTAATATGACGAATGTTAGTTTAGTTATGTAATAAATAACCCAATTTGCCATTACGACAGCTTTAAGTTGATGGCCTAAATAATGAACATATATCTGTTTTATCAAGCGACGTGGGTCGTGGAATGTTAACAAAGCTATGAATGGAAACTGTACCAAACGCGATAAAAACAGCAATAAAAAAGTGTCACGATAATGTTTCATGAAATATTTATATTTAATAAGCTCTTAGATCAAAGGTCCGTGCTAGTTTACAAATAGGGGAAGTTTTTTTGCGCGAAATAGCACAAAAAATGCATATGCGTAAAAAAAGCCAAATTGACGCGTGTCAGATATAGTGGACGTTGAAGACTCACGCTTGGGGCTAGTTAATAAGGTATTGAAAATTGAATATGTCGAATTATTATAGTCATATAATGTATTGAACAAATATTTTCTGAAAATCTTTAAAGTCCCGCATTTTTTTACTAACGACCTTTCTGCCCGTATGCACAAGACAGCAATTCTTCTTTTTTAATTACATACAAATGAAAAAATATATATTTTAATACTATTTCAGTCCTCACATAGGTACCACATTATTAAAATAAAATATGCATAGTGTACTTGTTTAACATTTGCACACTTACATTTTGCACACATCCTATACATGACGTACGCTTACTAAAATTCATTAAGCAAACTGTATCGATTTACTGTACGGTTTAATGTTTCATTTTTAAATCAACTTACACCAAAAATACACATTTTAATCCATGTTCTCTAGTTAAATAATAAGAATTGTCTTATTTGAATATGTATAATACGAATAATCGAAGACATTTATATTTTTATGCACTTCAAAATTAATTTATTTTAGTAACTATTTCTACAAACTGAGGACATTGATTTGCAAACGATGATAAAAATGTAGAGCGTACACAAAATTACCAATCTATTATTAACGAGTACTTGATTTTTTTTTTGCAAATGCAGATGTGCGAATGACCGCTCCCCTAACTGTCAATCAATCAGGATCTGGAACAAATATAAAGAATGACCCCACAGTGACCACGGGGAAAAAGTAAGAAAAAAAACACAATAGAACCAAAAAAGCTCCCAATAAGTATTTCGGATAAAATCCAAATTAATGGGAAAGCCATTCATTAGAATTAAGTCCACGTGGCGCGCCAAAATTCGTATAATGGTTTGAATTATAAAACTCTTATATTTCAAAATAGATTTTTCAAATTTCAAGCCATAATGAAGTATGTGACTTGGGTGTGCATTGATTTTGGCGGCGAAAAGATCGGTGGCAGAAACACTGTAGATAATTTAAATCATCAAGTATATGCATTAAAATTGTTGCTATTATCAACCTTGGTATTCTAGTCGTATGCGCTGCCTTCTGCTATCTACTCCTTCTCAACTTTTTATACATTATCTCTACTTCGAGCATCTTGAGTAAGTTTTAACATTTCCAACAGTTACTGTTCTTTTTAATAAGCTTTTAATAAAATTGTATCGATAGAGTTGGTCTAACTTTCGATACAAGTATATATTAGATATCGAAACAATTTTTAACATCGAGATCACTGAATCTTTATGTCTTATGCATTATTATCATTATTACAAAATGCTTTTCTGCTTTAATACATATATTATTTCCACTTATCTTGTATTTTTTAATCAATGAAACAGTACATTATCTTGTTTTAAGACAAACATTTGATTATATTTTTTCTTTATAGTTACCTATGAACTATGGTGTTAATTAAAGAAGGTGCATATTTATGTTAACAATATTTCGCATTGAATAGATTTTTATTTTTTATGTCAAAAAAATAAAATGCAATGGTTTTTTTGCTTATTAAGAGCACATGCTTTCTGATATAAAAATCTAATGAGACAAAGATACTTATGTGAAGCGTTTCAATTAAATTCTTAAGGGTTAACCCCTAATAGAGCTATTGTCCAATTTGAAGTCAGTGACACGTTAGTAGTCCACGTTTACTATATGATTGCCACTTGAATTTGATTATAGTATGGAAGTAGCAAATGGGCATGCAGCCAACCTGATGGTAAGTGGCTACTGGACATCTATAATCAACCCTAGGTAAGATCAAAGTCTTACCAATGATTAGCAAGAGATGCGTTGCTACCTTTGAGGTCTAAGATGGAATGCCTCGAAAAAAGATTTCCAAATTTATAAACAAAAAGGATTTAAGTAAAGAATACAAAACGAATAAAATGTAACGAATTTATATAAAAATACTTTAAATAGTATGTACAATCAGTACAGCTGTTAGTAATAACCGTTTCCAAATTTTAAGGAAATAACACTATTATATAACACTGTTATAATAAAAGAGTTTCTTATATAAATATTAGTGTAATTTATTCAAACCATACTTACTATATAATTTCACGCAAGTCATGCGGGCGCGACGTGAGCTTTGTGCATGCTCGTTGCCAAATGTTTATAATGCATCGAGGGGGCGGACGCACCCACGACGAAATTGACAACTTTTTGCCTATTTCATAATGCCCTTTACGAGACTCGCGGCAAATAAGAGCTCTTGTGTGAACATCACTCGTAATTCATGAATTAAAACTTGACAAAATTGACAGTGACGAGTCACAATCACTGCGAATTTGTTTAGTGGCAACTTTATTTAGAATGTTTGGGAAGCAAACATAGGGCGTGCTTTGAATGTACAAATTGTTTGTAATACATTTTGATAGACCTATTTAAATGCCTAATACCAAATAATGAATTAAGTAAACCATCATTCATGAATATCCTACTGGTTGGAATGTGGGAAGACATACCAACAAAAAAATTAACGTGGTGAGGTACGTTTAAAGTTCCACACTACCCAAATGCATATTAACGGATCTTTATCATATCCTATGTTTATATTATATGATTATGTTTCCTTGAAATAGACATAAGCTCAATATTTGTTTTAAGCATTCTTAAGCTGTTATAATGTCTACACAAAAAGCAGAGATTGAAAATCGTAGGACTGTTGCATTGAACTTTTATTTAAATAGAACTCAAATTATTGTAATCATACTTATCATTTTCTCTACATTATAATCGTACATCAAGAATTTTGTTATATAAAATAAAACAAAAATAATTATACCTTATATTATACTTCTATGAAGTCTTATTTTTAATAGAATTTTATAACGATCAAATGTCGACCACAAAGCACATATTAGTACTATAATTCCATCAACTCATCAGTCTTTTAATATTCACTTCTAGGCCTCTCCTAATGGGGATTTTTTAACGCGCCCTGCAGGCTTCTTTGTTCAGGCAGTAAGAGTTTTAATACGGAGAAATCTTCGTGAATCCCCTTCTGCTCGGGGAAGTAGAAAGAGTACATTGGACTTCTATCAACTAAAACTCGTTCCTCTTGACGTTCGGTGTCGCGTTAAAAGAAAGTGCTATTATTACATCACGATCGCGGCTCAGCAGCTTCGGCTGGTATTGGTATTATCACCTGCCACGTCCAGAGAGGGGGGGCTCCTCCAGCAGCGAAGATGCATCATCATCTATGGCCCTCTCCGCCGCAGTCTTCACGAGCATCACTGTTTCATAAATGAATCGCACCTCCTGCCACGACCAGTTGCTGACCATGGTTCGAATTATGACCGGAAGCGAAAATTCAGCCCCTAATACAGAGTTGAGCGCGATGAACTCCGCAATCCACGCAGGGCATAGCTCACCATATACCGACACCATACGCCATATATTGTAATTAGTATTGGATAATGGTAGGAGAAAAAGTATCTAAGCATTAAACATAACAAATACAGTCGAATTGAGAATCTTCTCCTTTTTTGAAGTCGGTTAATAAATAGAGTGCAGTTATCTACAAATCGCTTATTTTAGGTTCCATATATTTAAAGGTACTTGGTACAAAAATAGATCATAATTAAACTAAAAAAAATATTAATAAGAGTATTTAGAGTTATTATTTATGATTATACGTTCTGAAATTTAAAACCTAAAAAATACTTGGGCTTAATATAAAACGTTCGCTTGTGGACGCTATGGAACTTTTATTGCCAATGTTTTATATTTAAGAGCTTTATGGTTAAAGCTATGTGTCTAACTGCATTGGGGGAAAGATAAATAATTGGAAAAATAAAATATTAAATTAAATAAGATATTAAATTAACTTAAAGTAATTTCACGAAAATTTTCCAAAAATAAACATCTACCGACGCATCATTGAAAGTTCCCTTTTTGATGTTCGCTTCCTTAGCTAGAAGCGGTATTGTAATCCATGCGCTTAGCTCTACAGCCAACATCTACATGTTGGTGACCACAGTAGATGTATTGTGTTTTGCAGGGCGACGACGTACCCGTCTTCTAGATTCAATCCTTTATGCAATAACAGGAGGAGAAGGAGACATGCTATGCCAGGCCCGAAATGGACGAACCAAAGAAGCTCATTGGTTCGTTTCGGGCCTGGCATAGCCATTGAGATAAGAAACTCATTGGTTACAGATACTTCGATTATCAGGTATCGACTTAAGTATCACGCTCATAAGGCACTTTACTCCAGCTAATCAAAAATCCCAATAGTGAAATAATGTACATGGTACATGCAGTACCTACTATCGTTTTTATTTTAAAAATTTGGATAAATTTATTCGAATTTTAAAAGAAAAACTACAAATTTCCAAACTATTTAGAAATACAGTGTATGTGAGTAGGCAAAATTTTGTCGAAAATAATTTTATGTTCGCATATGCTTTACTAATATTGAGAGCAAATTTCGGCACGGGACAAAAAGGGCGCGGACCCTCACAAGGTCCCGATCCCCTATTGGTTACAATTCGGAGGGACGCTGCGCGAACTCTAAGGGTCGAATACTGCTCCGCGCAGCCAATCAATTCACATATTTTTTAAATAAAGAACCCAAGTAATAAAAAAGTGCGTTTTTTACGGGGAATTTTTACATGGTAACTGCATGTTGCTGTTACCCCTATGTACACGTTTAGTGATTGATGACCTTAGAGTATACAGTTAGTTAGGTACTTTAAAAAGCTAAAAACACATTGATACAACGAATACTTTATCATGAAATTATTATGTGAATTATCATTTGAATTAACTAAGTCATGACTGCATTTTTATAGATGAAATTGAAATATTTTATTAGACAAAATAAAATAAATATGATTATACAGTCTTTTATAATTTTAAATCAATTTAATTGCTTTTTATTTATATATATCTTATTGATTTGGAAAATTTTACCAGTACTAGCCAGGAAATTATGATATTATCATCAACATATTCTAATAGTAAAATAGAAAAAAGTGATTAAATAAATAATGTAAAGTGTTTGTAAGTAGTAAGTTTAAATAGTGAAAATTTAATTAACTGTGTAATATTTTGCCTTACCAATATTGTAAATATTTCTTAAATTTAATGTCCCTAAAAGATATCCCCAAGCCTCACTAAACGTATGAGATTGGCGATTAAAGTCAGTTTAAAGATAGTTTTCATAATGTAATAAGGAGAAAAATATTCTTTCTAAATAAACGGGGAAATTAATGACCGTAATGAGGATATTATGTCCGCAGCAAAGCTCATTTTTAGAGAAATAATGAGAACGATCTTGGAGTGCTGTGCCAACGGAGTAAAAAAATTATACAATATAACCATATCTACAGTTTTCCTTCATATAGTCTGCTATTTATAAGACAAATTCCTATTTATCTTACATGTATCTCACTTATCGAGCATAGTCAACGCACGATAATATTGTGTTGATAAAATATTATTCCGACTACTCACTCATAAAACATTCTGTCAGTGCTGTATACAAATAATATTAGCTTAGTAATACTATTTCCTATTAGTTATATACATATTTAAACTCTTTATTATTTAACTCACGTGCAAAGGCAGCGTTTCAATCAATTGGTTTGTTTTGCTTACCTGAAAGGAGATAAATGGAAAATTAATTACATAATCATTATGAAAGATACTTGTTACTAAATAGTTCGTCGTCACGCTTCTTGCGTGTAATGCATTTTGTCTACGAGTAGGTTTTATTAAATTAATCCGTGCATACATATAATAAAAATGAAAGTCCCGCCAGTACATCGCATATATTTGCAAAAAAGGAGTGTATGTGCAATTAACATACTTCAGAAGAAACTTAATAAACAATACAATTTTTCTGGACATAAAGATATTAAAACTCATGTTTATTCATCAATTGTTGAAATAATCACTGCAACCCATATTCGGACATCACATTTCGCATCTATTTGAGCTCTTATACAAGCTACGAAGTAAAATATATATTATTTATAGTGACTCAGAAAGAAGTACAGCGTCATCTAGCTGTAGCGCCGACAACTGCTGTCGAAACGCGTATTAATTTCATCGACTTTAAAATCACAACATTTCTGTAGAAGTTTCAGCTTAAAAAGTTCACAGAAGTGAGAATAAATGTTAATAGAAGTTTTAAAGTTTTTTACACTTTGTCTTAAACAAACTCAAATCAAAACTACAGAATTTAAAATAATTGTCGTCCCAAACGACAATTAAGTAATTAAGTAATCGAATCATTAAGTAATTTCAAACACTGCATATTTCTTGCACTGAGCATTGATAAAAGTGATGTGCATTATGATTCAACTTAAACGAAATTATCATGCAATATAGATGTCTCGTAGTCATCAAAAGACTTGGTACTGCAATCACAGGCATCATGCGATGTCTTCGTGAGATAGATAGAACAATAGTCCAATATAACTTTATATTGAATAACAAAGATGACTTAGTTAGTTAGTTATCTTAGTTACTTATCTCTGTGATAAAGGTGTCATTAACTTACATTACTACTAGATGAATAGAAGAACGCTACATTCTGAATTTTGATTTATTCTGCTATTCTGATTCTGATTTTGAAGGTGGTAGAACTCTTTATGGTTCGACTCCGAAAGCACCACCGCCACACCTATTTCTGCCTAATAACAGCAGCTATGCGCTGTTGTATTCTGGTCTGAAGGGTGTGCTAAGGGAGATATACTTTTCCGAGGCATTCCATCTGAGTCCTCAAAGGTAGCAACGCAACTGAGACTATCCTTAGGTGAGACTTAGATCTTACCTAGGGTTGATTACAGATGTCCATGGGCGGCAGTAGCCACTTACCATCAGGTCGGCTGCATGCTCGTTTGCTACTTTTATACTATAAAATTAAAAAATAAAAATGGTGGACTGCATGCTTGTTTGCTTCTTCAGTCTTATAAAGAAATACGTACACATCCATAAATGTTTACAGATTTGCCGTCATGTGATTTGAGCCTTGGATCATTAGAATAAACATAAACATAAACGCTTTCTACACTCATAGCCCCACACTGGGATTTTTCTTTTTTCCGAAACTGAAACTTACTGATATTAAAAATATATATATATACTAAAATCTAGTGTATTTTTCCACTTTTGTATGCATATACATATGTACATACCGATTAAAAATGAAAAAAGAAACGCTTTCTACACTCATAGCTCCACAGTAAGATTTTCTCCTGTGGCGTGGGTACCATGGACACACAAATACGAATACACAAACACCCAGACCCAGAACAGAAGTCTAAACTTATCAATGAGTCTGTCTGACCGGGGATCGAACCCATCACCCACTGCGTACCAGACCGGTATGGTGACCGCTCCACTACGTGGGTCGCTTGAAGAATAAATTTGAAGGGAAGCACTATCGCCACAACCCTCTTTGTGGTTCGACTCCGGAAGCACTACCGCCACACCTTTTTCTGTTTAATAATAACAGTGTTAAGCGCTTCTGTGTTCTGGTCTGAAGGGTGTGGTAAGGGAAATATACTTACCAGAGGCGTTTCATAGTCCTCAGGGGTAGCAACTTATATATATTATGGCCAACCTGAGGTAAGACTCTGATCTAATCTTATTAATTACAGATGTCCAAGGACGGCAAGAGCCTCGTTCTATCTGATAAAAAATTTGAGGTCGCAATTTAAGAAACGCTAGGATATCACGACTTCAATTCTCCTTACATTTATTACACAGTCATGTACTTAAAACAATCTAAAAAATGTATTTACACAAGTGACTAGTCTATTCCAAGTAAATGCAATTTCCATTAGTTAGTTGTCTTCAAAGCCAAGTTGGTTGTTTTTGTACTGATCGATAAGGAAGACGGTGCGAGAAAATTAAGCGAAATTTGCCCTCTTCTGTTCATGGCGTTTTTATGGCGATTGCCTTCCGCGGCAGGCCCGTTTCAATGAAATCAATAAACGTTTTAAGTGCTCAACTGTTGAATGGTTGAAAAAAGGAACCTATCAGTCGTACAGATATAAAAGCGAAAGGTTACTCATTTTTGACTAATTCAAACCTTTAACATCGGATACGGTTACCAATAAGTTTTTATCTTGGACATCTGATAGTTCCGGTTACCGTTACGGAGTTCCATAACATCCCTTGTACTACTAGGTACTATTTGTAGAGACTACGGGAAGAAGTGGACGTTCATACTTCTTTGAACAAGCGACAGTGCCGCGCGCTTCACACGACTCGTTTCTGTTCCGTGGATCGACTTGGAAGGCAAGGTTGGTGGTTTTATACATTTCCTGGGATAAGGATTCAGTCATGTCCCCCACAAGCACATATATACATATAGTGCGTTGAACATCCGCAAAATGCAAGAACTGTGTAAGAGATGTGTAAGGTACCACCCAGTGCATCAAGATCGTGATAAAAAATTACAGTATTTTGTACAAAATTATAGTAGACGACATTTTAAACAATTTTGAAATTAAATTTTGGTCGACAAAAAAAGTCGATCATAATTAAAAAAGTTGTATAATTAAATATTAAATAAAATACTGTAATGAACCATTACAGTAGGCAGTAAAAAAGTTGAAAATACAGTAGTTCTACTGTAATTACAGTGCATCTGGAAGCACTGGCCTATAACGTACTCGTTTCTATGCCTATAATATGACTGTCTAACTTAACATTTTCAAGAAAAAAAGTTTTCAAGCAACGTTACATTGGCAAATTTATTGTACATAGTATTAGAACTGTTTTAATGTGAATTTAACGAATGAACTTGATAAATAGTTAACCATAAATGTATCATCAAGAGCATTGTAACTTTGTTACTGAATATTTTATATTATTTTGTTTCTTCTCCATAGTAAATGTTCCAATGCAATAGTAAATGGTTGATTCTAAGAGTTCTATAGAAATTGTTAGCAATGTTTGTCTTCCGAGAACATGGATGCGTTTAATATAGGATTGTTTAACGCTTCGTCGTTTGACTTTAACGAATGTCGCTTATATATTAATTAAGGACTTCCACACGACGTGCTGAGAATACATCATTCTCAGTCATTGCAGTTATAACAGAAGTTGAGCCTCGGCTACTGTAAACTACATCCATTTACAAAATGAAACACCGCAGGAGTTGGATGTAACTGTACCCTGAGTGCGAGATTATTACGTTTGCAAAGTACATAGACTTTGCAATGTTGGGCAAAAAACTAAACAATGACTGTTTTGAGGATACGTAATATTTGTTTTTATCTGATTGAAATAGTAAACGTGCAGATGGTGCATGGTGGACTGCATAGTCATGCACCATCATAGACATGCACCATCTGTAAGTAGCTTCATATAGAACAGGGGTTCTATCTGAAGTCGATCACAGATGTGTTGCTGCTCCTCAGGACTAAGATGCCTTATACATAAGTGAGCCGGCAAGCACACCCTTCTAATGAAACGCAAGAATTGCGTCACGCTAGAAATAGGTGTGGCGCCGTGGCGGTTGTACACCCCTGGGCGAACAACATTGGTTCTACCACCTAGCAAACTTGTAATAAAGGCTGAAATAGTAGTAGTAAAATCATACGCGCTTTCGTGTTTCTGAGGTCACGTTACGTGTTTATAATGTTAATGTATATTATAAACACGTATAATACAATAATATTATTATTAATAATAATATTAATGTATATTATACCTATTTTTATACTTTATAAAACTGTAATAAAGATTAAATAGCAGTTGTTAAACTGAAAATCTGACAGACAGTTGTAAGTTTTCCACATGGTACACTTTGTATCGAACAACGGCGATAACGTTGTTATGATTAAATAACAGACCTTAATTCTTGGAGAATATACAGGTTTGAAAGCATGTTTCCCACGTGGTATACCCAGTATCAGGCTACATAAATAATAATACCGGATTCTAGCATCTATGTAATTTGTTTAACATTTTCATTTTCAAACATTTTCAGTTTCATTAACCTCAGCCAATTACAGAAGTGGTGCTTCTCCCAAAGACTAAGATGGTCGCCTCATATACAAATGAGTCGGCAACCACACCCTTTTACCGAAACACAAAAACTGCTTCTCGCTAGAAATAGACCTGGTCAAACCGTACGCGTTCTACCGTCAACCCATTATTGTCCCACTGCTGGGCACGGGTCTTCTCTCAGATTGAGAGAGTTTCAGGCCGTAGTCCAC
>DWTU01001972.1:0-12218 GCA_018251515.1 Cecropterus confusis | reverse complement strand
TTTTAAAGAACTCTCAGGTGTGTAGGTTTCCTCACGATGTTTTCCTTCACCGTAAAGCAGTGATAATTAATTTCTAAAACGCACATAATTTTAGAAAAATCAGCGGTGCGTGCCTGGGTATCGAACCTCGGCACCCTCGATTGAGAGGACGAGTTTCAACCATTCGGCTATCACTGCTCTTAGATTGATTGTTTTACACTAATAGCAGTTTATCTCATTGATTGACATAAAGGCTATTTTACGTAGTAAACAACCCAAGCAGGCGGAGCCGATGAAAACACCTAGTATTTCAATAGAGGAAAAATCATTGAAGCGTGCATCGGTGGAAGAGGGGCGCGAAGGAGGGGCAGAGGGAAGTGTTAATGACACGAGTCATATGAAGGGACGAAAAGAGTGTGTGTTTTTATGATTGAAGCAGTAAAGAAACAAGTCGTATGATAAGTGGTCACTGAAGCCCATGGATACCTGAAATCAATTTTATACAGAAAAGGGATTCTGTTTCAAGTCGGTCCAAAACATTTGGACTCTGTTAAGGACTATGATGTTCACCAACCTCGTACGGAAGTTAGCCCTACTTAAAGTGTTCTAATTAGGTCCTATGTAGCAACAACGTATTTCTGATAAGCTTATCAGAAATACCTTGTTGCTACAAAGGACCTGATAAGCTTATAGCAAGACTTCTATCTGATGAGTAACCTAAATAGGGCACCCTGCCCTTTTTGAGTATCCTTATATAACATCCGTTTACTACTAGGATTATGCAATCCTTATAATATTTTCTTAGTGCATTTGTACACATTACATACTTATATTTGGCTGAAGCGTTTCAACTTAACTCTCAGAGGTAACAATGCACCTGTGGCCAACCTCAGATAAGGCCGATTTTATCTGGTAGATTACAGATGTCAATCGACAATAGTCGCTTATTTACAGCAGAGGGGAATCGAAGAGGACCATGGACAGCACAGTATGGACCAGATTTTACTACCTCCTAAGAGGTGTCTCTTAGGGGGTAGTAAAATCTGCTCGTCCATGTTCTATAAGCGTGTAACAGCGGCAGGATATATACATTTGACGGTCGCCTTTTTAAGACACAGGTGTCGGAGCTTATTTCGGTTAAGTCTTTTTTCACTGACTTAAAATCCCTAATGTGGCAACGAATTTAACTTAATCCTCGGGCGGTAGGAACCCAAGCTACGTCAATGTGCATGCCCGTTTCCTACTTCTGTCTTCTACTTCTTCATCTACTCAGATGCCCATGCACTGTATCCTAAATAATTATCGTGATTCTTTTGTTACATTACAATCAATATATAAAGTTAAGTTCTAAGTTATCTTTACTAATGTATGAAAATGTAATGGTGAGTGTCTATGTGTCTTTTTATTACTCAATTACGCAAAAACCACTAGTCCGATTTACATGAAATTTTGCGTGGATGTAGCTTATTTACCTGGACAAGTTAAAGGCTACTTTTGATTTCGATATTTTGCACTATTTAAAGATGGCGACTATTCAAAGTCCCGTAGCGAAGCACGAGTACTTCAGCTAGTATTTACTTAAACAAAACAGCTTAACAAGTTCCGTTATTATGTATAAAGAACTTTGACCTCTGGCGTACGTATTAATACCTATGGCTGCTGAGTCAATCGTCAGCCCATCCATTTTAACGTATCGAAATTAAATCGATATTTGAAATAATCCTCGTGACTTATATGGCGGGTAAGGTTACGTTAGTCACAAAGTTAGGCAGTGGTTTTCAAAGTTTAGTTAGGTTTTTATAGGTATTATGGGTGTATAGGTAGGCTTGTATGTAGTTATTTTACGCTACTTACATAAAATGTTTATATGCTTATAAACATTAGGATGTTCTAAGTTCAGGAAAATAAAATTAAAATATCAATTACACTCGTAACGTGAAATCTATTTCACGTATGGAGTACATTCCATTTATTTACTATAAACCTGTAAGAAAACACGTCAATTAAATATGTCAAGCATATTTCTTTGAATAATTATTAATGCATCACGCAATATTGTTTTGGCAATATTATTTACTAATAAAAGGATATCTTTTAACATTTGTACAAAATTGATCGAAGAAAATAATGCAGATTAATATTTCATTGATCTCATGCCGTGGTAGACATGACCGAAGCGGGCGAGCCGCGGGGAATAAAGTAGTATAGGGTAAATAACCGAAAAATAAACGACTGAGAGACAAACTTAAAATGTAAAGATATCTGAAAAAAAAACTTATGACAACATATAAGATACTGGTGGTCTTTGATGAGTTTGGGAACCCCTGTCCAAGACGATCAGTATCACCTAAATTTTATCTAAGGCAATCTTATGTATTTTTGGATGTAAGGTCAGCATAGACTCATAGACGTTTGTCATAGGTCATATTTGAATAGCTCTGTTCAAATAGATCCTTAAGAATATTTATTGTTTTGGTAAATATAATTGACATATAATGCATCATTAGAGTTATCGAATCGATCTGTCTTTAATAATAATGTGTGTAGATAGATTTTGTTTGGAGCTTTGTATTTTCGATGTGTAAGTAAGTGTAGTGTTAATTATTTTATTATGAAATTGAAGAAGCAAACGAGTACGCAGGCCACTTTATTGTATGTAGTCATTGCCTTTTAAAATCCGTGATTAACCGCAAATAGGATCTGTGTCCTGAGATGTGGGTTAATGCTAGATTCCACGGAACAAATTGAAACACTAATACGACAATTATCTATATCAAAATATTAAGCAGAAATAAGTATTACTCTGATGGACACTCGCACGATTACATACGCGCTAACACACACCCACTCTTTCTTTTATACACACACATCTATACATATAAATAAAATTTAAGTGTCTGTTTGTAACATCAAAATAACAGCTTTTTCCCATCTATGGAAGTATATACAATACTGATACTAAAACATCAATTACAATTTTTTTGTCTGTCTGTTTGTTTTGGGTAATCTCTGAAACCGCTGAACCGATTTTGACGAGACGTTCACTGTTGATGTCATAAGGCGTAAGTTGGGCTACTTTTATTTTAGAAAATGTAATTAGGGTTCCGCACATAAAACTAAACCCTAAGAAAGCGCGCGCGCTCTACTCGCACGCAGCCACCCTCACTGCCGCTAATGTTAGTTGCTATCAGTCCTCCTTGAAACAATATTATAATGTTAAAATTGTATAAGATCTGCTATATGTACGCGGGTATAACCGCGGGGCTAAGCTTGTATATTATATAAAGGTACACGATAAAGCAACCCCCACCATCCACCCACGTTGGTAAACATCTTTAACAATTATACATTACATTACAATATTTTCAATTAAATTGTATTGTTATCTAATAATGTTATAGAACAGGGGAGTATTTGACCTCCTTAAGAGGTAAGCCCGGGTAAAGGGAATACCACGAGGCCCGAAAATCTTTGCCCAGCGCCCTTATGTCGACTTAGCCGAAGCTTATTAAAGAACCGGAGGGTAAGACGACCCAATATTTGTTATTTTCTTTCTGTGTAAGGTTATTTTTAACTTTTGAAGAGAAAACTTTTTTAACCGCGTTGAGCACTTTTCGGTAGGGGAAAAGTTACGGGTTCGCGACACCGACATGCTAATGTTGATTGAAGTATTCTAGGAATTGACAATAGATGGCTTAAGTAGTTGCCGGTACTGCGTAGCTGGGCCATACATGGCGTTAGTGCTGGACGATTGTTGTTTCCCGGATTCGACGATTCATTCATTCATTCATTCATTCATTCATTCATTCATTCATTCATTCATTCATTCATTCATTCATTCACAGAGTTTTCAGGATTTAAACATAGCGGTAATGCTGGTCGTTTGATTGCCGTTTCTGGGATTTGACGATACATGGCGTTAAAAGCTAAAAATTATATGTCTTATATGTTATATGTCTATTTTGTATCGGCCTAGTTCCAAGAGAATGTTTCGTGGCCTATCACTATTGCAGAAGCGATAATAACCAATGGGCTGTCTTGAGCCTAGAAACATACGGTGAGCGTTGCAAAGGTCAGCGATGAGCGGGTTTTGGCAAGTTTCGCTACAATTTGTAGCGAAATTTCGTAAAATCCTGTACACACATTTAAAGTTTCTAACGCTCAACGCTGACGCTTGAAGGGTATGTTTTGTGGCCCTCGGATAACACTGTGTAGAATTTATACACACTATTTTGTCTACTTTTATAGTTATAGGTGTCTATAACTAATTTAGAAACGTAGTCAAAACACGCGGCAGCGTGTAGCCAAGTTCTCTGGCCACAAAGCAGCGCATGTGTTATTTACAGGACCCATTTGGAACCACTTTCGACCCCTACTGGTTAATAACTCAAAATCTACTTAAGCTATATTCTGTTTAAAGGGAACCTAAGTTATTTTGTGCTGATTTTCTTTTCAAATTTTCACTTCTTTTTAAGCAGAATTACTGGGGGTCCTGCTATTTGTTCCACCCAGTTCAGAGGCCCAGGACACGTATTATAACAATATGTTTATCTTTTTTATTTAAGTAAGTGTCCCTTCCTTGGATTATTGTTGGGGTGTTCTGTGACGTTCACAGGAAGAGGATTTTACCAAGTGGTAGAACCAATTAGTTCGACCCAGGAGGTACCACCGCCACACCTATTTCTAGCGTACAGTAAGTCTTGCATTTCGCTGAAAGGGTGTGGTTGCAAACTCACTTATACATGTGGCGACCATATTATTTCTCGGGAACAACAACGCATCTTTAATCGACTTCATATAGAACCCTTATTCTATAGGAACTTGCATACAGATGTCCTCGCTTGTGACTTGAAACTGATACATAGGATGGTGTTAATCGACTATCATAATTAAAAGAAACTGTCTGCTTGTTTACGTGACGTACCAAGTTCATCAATCAATTTGATTTGATGAATCAATTAATAGAAATATGATGCCGGTAGCTGTCTATGAATGACAGAATCCTTAGATCCGGGGCGCTGTTAGTTCGTTAAGTGCTTCAATTACATAAAAACACAAGTGAACAAAGCCACAGACAAAAACTAATTTAATGTATTTAAATAAATCATTATATATTAAAATTTATTGCACACCAAGAGCAAATATATTTTAATAGCGAATTAATCGTGTTCATTTAACAAAAAGTACGTACATTACAGGCAAAAACATATCTATTTCTGTATATAAAAATTAATCCCTACTTTCCGTTAATAACGGCATCAAGCGTGAACAGGTGGATTTTGCCCTTTCTTGATTTGCTTCTTTAAAATTATTGTGATTTGAAGCTAGGTGAAACAAAAATGCGTTACGAAAGCGGCGAAGTAGATGGCGCTGTACCTTTCTGAATCACGTTATCGTTTACGTCGTAGCTTGTATAGGAACTCAAGTTCGATATGTGCGAAATTAGATAATTGAAGATGGGTTGCAGTTATTACTTAATCGCTTTTTTCAATAATAATTATTAAGTCTAACTCTACCATGCATAAATTACACACACACACACATAATTCTTTTTGTTGTGTTTATTATTGTCAGGAGACAGTTGTTATAAAGGAAAGTTGCGTGGAAAATCAAAAAATCTAAAAAATCAGCAAACATTTACATTTACAAGTTTGAATTCAAAATTCATAGTTGAGACAGAACAAAGTCTGTCTGATCAGCTAGTTCAGTATAAAAATGACTTAAAAATTAATTTATTACAATATATACTTAGGCATCTTTTATTTATATTGTATAGACGTATAATTGATTGTCTCTTCTTTGTCCATTCTGTGAGGTTTATTATGATAGAACCGTTGTAACGGGTGTGTCACTTTGACAAATCTGTAAACGAGGCACCGGTCAAGTTACTAAATTGTAATTTAAATTTTAATGTCTTTGGAAGTCATTAATCTATCTTCCGTACTGTTAGCAAGTAACAATGTTAACACGAACGACCCGACTTCTTAAAATGGATTATTAGTATTCAGATTTAGTTCATTGTTTTTAAGCAGTCGGTTTATTGATTTTATAGTTATACATGTAATTTAACGCTTTTATTTGAGATTTCGTCAAAATGATAAAATAGATTATATAATACAATACGTATTTTTTTTTTATTGATCGGAGTAGCAAACGAGCAGGCAGTCCACCTGATGGTAAGTGTTAACTGCCGCTCATGGACATCTGTAAGCAACTTCATGTAGAACAGGGACACACATTTTATCTGAAGTCGATCACAGATGCGTTGCTACTCTCGAGGACTGACATGATCGCCTCATATATAAGTGACCCGGCAACTACACCCTTCCAGCGAAACGGAAGAACTGCTTTATGCTAGAAATAAGTGTGACGGTGGTACCTCCCCGGTCGAACTACACTAGTTCTACCACCTGGCAAAACCCTGAATGAATACAAGACAAGATTGTCAAACTAAGAATTAAATTACAGCAGAAAGTATGACCACAAAACCAGTTTCCAGTTTGACAATGAGTACACAAATTAAACTATAAAAAAAATCACCTCAAAGAAAGCTTTAGTAACTTCAAACTTCATTTCAGTATTTCCCAGATGAAACTATAATCCACCTAAACCTAAAAGAGATAATGTGCAAGAAAACTGTGATAGCGTGATTCAAAATACTAGTGGCGCCATCTCTTGACGAATCGCGAAGACACAGTCAAGTAAAACTCACTAACGACACTAACCATTAGACTGCTAAGAGTAGCGTGGGGCAGATGATACGCATATAATTCCATCTGTTCAGCGGTTGGGTGGAGCCCAGCCTGGGTGATGGGATCCGGGGGTTTCGCCAGCAACGTCTTCAGGGTAGCCAGGTCCTCGGGCTTGAATGTTGTCACGTAGCCCGTCTCCCAGACGCTACCGTATCTGCCGGCACGACCTGGAGTAAACATAAACGCTTTCTACACTAACAGCCCCACAGTAGGACTTTTTCCTGTGTCGTGGGTGCCATGGACACACAAAGACGAATACACAAACACCCAGACCAAGGACAGAAATCTAAACTCATCGTTCAGATGTCTGTCTGGCCGGGGATCAAACGCGGGACCCACTGCATGTCAGACCGACATGGTGACCGTTTCCATCACTTGAGTATATAGTCGTGAGTATATAAAAATAAATAATTTATTGGTTAATTTATTAATAAACTGAATATGACGTAAGTGCAATGAATTGTCAACTAACATGTACAAAAAGTAAATTTCATTTTACAGTTATACACTTTTATTGCAAAGAAAAATAATAATGATTCAGATAATGTACAAAATTACCACATAATATGTATGTTTCATATAAACCAACCATCCAATCCAGCATGCTATACAAATGGTGACAGCTACACTCGAGAAACTAAGATAATAAGACTAGCGAGTCTTTCGCCGTCATAATACAAGGCCATAAACTTTCATGTTCTGTGAATGGAGTGATTTACAACCCTTCATTCATATGTTGTTATTATTATTATACAAATTTGGTTATCGACATAACGGAATAACGAAAGGCAAATTGATTGTCGTTTACGTCGTGCCCCTTTTATTTCAGTCAATTTCATCACAACTCGGGAAATCTGAGCGACTTTATTATCCCACAGATATCATGAATATAAAGGCGAAAATTTGCGTGGATGTCATTGATTTTTGTTATACTTTCGCGCGAAAACTGCAGATCGGATTAAGGACCACAAATAGTTTATAAGTTGGATTAACACTTAGGATACTCTCTACTGTAGTATACGTGAGCCATGCGGACAAAGCCACATGAACAAGGTACTAGCTTAATAATTTAGCAATTAATATTTACTTACATTATAATGTTGCATAAGAAAAAAATACACTCACCCGCAATTTGTAACGCTTGTGATATACTAATGACATCCATTTCTTTATCCCCATCTTCATTTATCACTGGTTTGATCAATGAATAGAATATTATTCTTCTTATACTCCTGAAATAAAAAAAAAATAAAAAGAATTTTACAAAACAACTAACCAAAAGATAAGGTCATTTGTAAAATACTTAGAAAAGAATAGAAGTCCTATGAGTTGAATACAGTTAAGCCAGACTTATATAAATGAAATGAAATGTCTTTTTTCACTTACAAATTGTCAAATACAATCCTTTTGTCTTACACCACCATCGGATCAGAATACAATCTCAACTTAGAAGATACAGCAAGAAACTCAGTGGGTTTGTCTTTTTTCATTGTATAACTTTTTTTTAACTATCTTCTTTAAACACGGGCAGTAAAAGCTAGATTCAGTAAGCTCCATAAAAAGCCATAGATCAAAAAAGAAACTAAAGGCGACTTCATAATGTGCTTAACAATAAAAAAAGGCAATGAATTTGATAAGAGTTTATTTTGTCTTATCTTACTAATATTATAAAGGTAAAATTTCATAAAGATGGATGGATCTTTGTTATTCTTTGTTATCTTGGTTCAAATTTGGCACACATATAGTTTATGACTGAATAACACAGGATATATTATACCGAAAAATGAAGAAGCGGAGCAGCCGCCAAACAAGCCTTGTATGTATCGTGGGAAGTATACCCTCCGAGTCTCATATCCTCCGACTAAGTTGACATAAGGGTGGTTGGTCATGGGTGTTCAGGCCTCGAGGTGTACCCTCTTTACCCGGGCAATTCTCGAGGAGAACATAGTAATAATTGTAATGTAATGTAATGTTAATGAGAACATTGTAATATAATGTACAAATGTAAAAGATATATACCATCCCCACTGTTTAGTGGGTGGCTCGGTCTTCCGTGTAGTTTCCTAATGAACAAGCTTTATATGTCAGGGATAATACTCACAAATTAATACCGAGTCCTATAGCATCTGTCGCCACCATAACTTTACAGGAACTATCTGGATCATTGAACTTATTTGCCTGCGCTAACTTTGTTCCAGGTGGTAAGCTGCCATATATAACTGCCACCTCATGGCCCCTGAAATGTGTTCAATACTGTAAAATACTGCCTGTTACAATTTTTTTCTAAGTAGGTAATGTCGTCAATGCATACATAGAAGAAGCCAAAAAAAGGTATGAAGGACAGAGGACTGAAAATTGATTTTTTAGTTTAGATTTTTCATCTGTCCGTGTCTCTGTGTTATAAGTCGCATCAATCCAAATCTACCGAAATTCATTTTGTAGTCCATACATTAAGGTAACATTAAATCTTTATTTCACTAAAATACACCTACATTTTTTTTAAACGCAGGTAAAGGCAGGAACTCCTGGGCATAGGTAGAGTATAATAAATGTCATGTTATTGCAAGAACACATTTACACTTTTAAAAGTGGAATTGGCTCTTATATGATAGAGAAAAAAATATGTTGTGCAAAATATTTTAACTAAGCAATTTTATGCAAATGAGTTTCCCTGTCTAATAATGATTGATTTTTTAAAATATTTAAGACGGAAATTAGCAATAGCTCTATTTTAAACTGCAATAAAACACCCCCAACCCAATTTTCTTTAAGTCTCCAACGGAGTTATCTTAATTCTCCAACGCGGAAAGAAGGAGTTATCGTTCTTTGAGAAACACTACATGTAGTCGAATGTATAAGTTCTACGATAGAAGATTCTACACAGATAAGAATGAGACTGATCTGTATGGGATACCTGCCTCAACATGGGACTGACCTCTGTTCTATAGCTCGACTTACACTGTAAATGTCGTTCTTATTGAAACACACTATACAGTCGCCGGGGCGCACGTGGTCAAGTGAGCCCAGTGCTGAGTCTTCCACTTTCAATTCTGTTAATCTTTTGTATGATCGCACCTAAAAATAAAAAATAAATCTTTTATTTACGTGGTCACTGCCACCCACATCCATGCATGTAATAAAAACCGGTCAAGTGCGATTCGGACTCACGCACCAACAGGTTCCGCACCATTATAAAAAGCGAGATAAAAGAGACGTTTGTCGTATGAATGTAAAATAAATATTTAAAGAGGGCTCCTTAAATATTTATTATATTTTAATTTAATTATTTATTGTTAAAGTGAATGCGTAACGTAGTTTCACGAATCTTAATGATAATTTACTGAACACACTAGATCGGCTAATTAATAAGTGTATCCGCTTCATATTCTGTATTCGCAAGTTCGACCATGTCTCCATTTTTCGGTCTCAGTTGAAATGGCCCCCTATTTGGTAACGAAGACAAATAAGAATACTTTTTACTCTTTTTTCTATCTTGTATGATGATGTCTCTCCCAATTACCTCAAATGTACATTTCAGTACCTACGCGAAAGCTACGATCAGCATCATACGCTCTTCTGAGACGCTGACTCTCTTTACACCTCTTCACCATTCTGGTTTCCTGTCTTATTCATTTACTATTTAAGCCGCTCGATTTTGGAATGCACTTTCTGATGACCTTAGGAAACCAATGAGTAAAAAAGCTTCTAGAAGAACCTTCGTGCTCATTTAATAAACTAGACTTAATGACGTTACTGAACTAAAACAATCATATTTCTATATTTTGTATCTGTGTATGTATTTTTTTATTCTTAGTACATATATGTGTAAATATATATTCATATGTTTAATTCCCATTAGTTATTATTATTTTTGCTTTAAATCACCTTCGTTGTTTTCGGACTGCCTAATCAATCCACCTTTGTACAATAATTGTAAGGTACATAAATAAATAAAACACACACTTACCTGTATATGACCAGTAAGATGAGCACCACGGCGAGAATGATGTACCAGAACCACAGGAAGATGTACGTCTTCTCGTTGACGATGTTCAGCGGCAGGATGCACAGGCTGTCGTGAGTCTGGATGCTCCCGGACGGACCGTACTTGTGGAAGGTACACTTCGTCACTCGCGGGAACACGTAGATCATTGGGTCGTATCTGGTGACAATGTGGACAACAAGCTTTTTAAAAGTTTATAAAGATTGAGGAATGATTTGAAGGATTTGAAGGAAGGAAGGAATATTTTTGCATAGAATCGCAGTAGCAAACAAACACGCAGTAATATTGGGAAAAAACGTAACATCATAAAAGAAGTGATTGAGGTATTACAATACATTATGGAAATAAAAATAACTGCACACAAGATCTGAGTTGAAGCAAATCAAATAATCGATGGAGCCTATAACGACAAAATAGCAACACATCATGCAGCAGCATGCATTAGCAGCATGTTATTGTGAGAACTTCCATTACGAGAAAATATTCCATTTGTTAGGAAGAAATAGATTTTCATCGAAAAAGGAATTAATGATGGAATGGAAGGAATAATCTTCGATGATCAACAAGAAAAACAAAATAAAATAACATAACTTTATTTGTGACAGAACAAAACGAAGGTCAGGCTACATTTTCTCGATAACCACACACGACGCAACTAAAAATGCCTTAACACACCAAAAAGAGCTACGAACGGTGTCAATATGAGCATTGTGTGTAGAGGTTTGAGTTTAACCGCGATCTAAACTGATGGGAAGTCTGCGGTTTGGGATGTAACACGCTTGCTTAGAAAATATTATATTATAATTTTTAGTACATTTAATGTATCTCTCACTTATAGCGAATGTTTAAGAGAAGTGTTCTATTTTGACGAGTGTTAATAGAACATAAGTGGTGATGGTCGTCAATGAACATCAGTAATTGATCACAAATAGGTTTGCAATCCTACCTGAAGCCAGCTACAAACATTTGACTACGCTGAGTTGTACGTGAGCAGTTTCCGACGTACATTCAAACTGTTTGGCGTACTTCCGGCATCAAACCACAAAGGGTTTTACCATTATGAAAGACTAAACTACTTCACAAAAGACGCCAATTGGAATTTCAAATGTAAACAGACAACAGCGACCACTTACCATCAGATAAGCTACCCGTATTCTTTTATTGCAATTACAAATCGATAGATACCGTATATTCCGGAAAATACTACTTTATAGCTATAGGTACGTATGTTATAAGATTTGGTGAGTAGACCGACCATGGTTCGACCGAAGATGCACCACTGCCACACCTATTCCTAGCCTGCCTAGCCTGAAGAAGTGATTTTAGATCGAAGGGTGTGGTTGCCGGAACACTTTTATATAAGATGAAATGAAATGAAATGTCTTTATTTTGCATAGGCCTACGAGAGCACTTACAAATTGTCATTTACAATATTTTTTTTACACTACCACCGGATCGGAAAATGACCTCAACTGAGAAGATCC
>DWTU01001971.1:0-12218 GCA_018251515.1 Cecropterus confusis | reverse complement strand
TCCATATTGACATAATAGTAAAAAAGTCGACTCTCCTCCCCCTTTTTCCTCCATTTCCGGTCGCCATTTTTTAAAATATAAAGTCTATGTCAATCTCCAAACTGAGACGATTCTAATGATATGTCTTACGTCACAATCCTTTAAGCCGTTTGCCGAAATACAAACAAACAAACATACATACATACGCTCGAAAATCATTACCTTCCTCCTTACGCAGTCGGGTAAAAAGGCATTTTAATCCGTTTAATGAAAAGAAAAATGGAGGAAATGAGGTCCAAAAAAGAGATGGGTGCATGACATCTCTGGAATGACCAACAATGTAATTGTGATAATACCAAGCTTAAAATATTTTTAAAGGGAAAAATTGTAAAAAAATGTTACCTACGTCTAATCCACGATGATTGTACCATACATTACGAATTCAGTTTCTTCATAATGCTCATTTTTATCCGAAATATCATTTAATAAACGAGATACAATTTTTTGTGGTCTCTTATTACACTAACCTCTTAAGCGACTGCTTACAGAGTCTCTCGAATCGGAAATCTTTGCGATATCTTTACCAAAAACTACATGTTATGTAGGTAATACAGCATATAGTAATAAGTTATTTTAATCTTTGTCTATTGAAGAGATATCCGGTCATTGGCGAACCTGCTCAAATCGTCTCTTGGTTCCGGAATCCTCGCAATACCACTGGCTTTTGCAAACGCTGGTTGGGGTGTCGGTATTGTGGGGACAGTAATTATAGCTTTTATTTGCGGACATTGCGTCCATATATTCGTAAGTACCGTCAATTAATCAATTAATAAAAATATTTAATATAGGACACATTAACATATATGTACATACTTATACTTTAGAATTAAATAGTTGATTGAGTCAGTCTGTAAATGATAAGAGTCTATTAATATCTTCAATCTTTAAAATTAATCGTTACAGGTAACCGCGTCTAGAGAATGTTGTAAAGCAGTACACAAACCACTACTAGGATATGCGGAAACATGCAAAACTGCTTTTGAAATAGGTCCAAAACCTTTACGAAGGCTTGCGTCCACTGCGGGGTAAGCTATTGCATTCGCAATTTAAATATCGTAAAATTGTTGGTGGTTCGTCTTTGAAGGCACCATCAGCACACCTATTTCCGTCTTATAACAGTAATGTTAAGTGCTGCTTTATTCTGAATCGAAGGGTTTGGTATACTTACCACGCGTTATACGATACTTACGAAGCGTTTCTAAGTAGGAGTAGCAAAGTATTTGTCACCAAACCTCCGGAAGGATTCCGATACTATCTGGGTTGATAATGGCTCTTTGGTACATAAGAGCGAAAACGCCTACTTACCCTTACGTGTGTACTTACAAAAAAAATACAGATTAATCCACCTTTTTGTTCGCCCTCTGCCTGTGTCATAGCTCTACGCCTATGCGACATACATAGTATAATAATGGACAAATTTTACTTTTTTTTTTCAAAATCATATGTGACCTTCTTAGTAATCAATAGTGCGAAAAGCGAAATGATGTACCATATTCTATTTAAAATAAAATAAGGCTTACTTAATTTGGTGCAGCGAAGTTACCGTTGTGTATTATTTCACATATTATATACAAACGTGTATTTTGCAGGTTATTTGCGGAATTTTCATTGCTATTTACTTACATAGGCGTTTGTTGCATTTTTACCGTGCTCATCGCAGAGTCTGTCAAACAGGTTAGTTTATTAAATTACTATATGTATGATCATTAATTTCATTACTTCACTTCTATGCAATCGGGCTTGCAACCTAACAACCCTTTGGTTCGTTTGCTACATCCGTTGCAAAAAGTAATAAACATTCAACGAATTTGTTATATATTTCAGTAATCTTTTGTAATAACATACTTTATTGAATCAACAATTCTAAAGCAAAAATATTTAATTTTAATTTATTAAATTGCAGCTTTTCGACTCTTACATTCCAGATGTGATATGGCCTGTGGAGTATTATTGCCTCGTTTTCTTGATACCACTATGTCTTATGGGTCAGATCAGATATCTCAAGTGGCTAGCTCCTTTCTCACTCATAGCCAATGTATTGCTAATAACAACATTCTTGATATGTCTGTACTATATTTTTAAAGACGAAATCACAATATCGGATAAAATGGTCGTCGGGCGACCGGAAAGATTTCCGGCGTTTTTATCGTAAGTATATGGAAATTTAAAAAATCTATTATAGAAAAGGAAGTATAAGTTACAAGTTAGTAGGCTAAGTGCAACTTAATCTATTCGTTATTTTAATGTGTTGTTTTAATCAATTTTACCTACTCTTATTAGCATAACGTCGATAGATTTCGCATACCATCCTAATATTAAATCTGTGTTAGATATATATCTTTTTAGTAGGGCGCCTGAAGAACAGAAATAGTATTTAAGATTAATACAACATAGTTACGTTCGTAAGTAAAACAGAAACTATTCAAGCCAAGAACAAAACAAAACCTCGATACAATCTTTTATTTATTAATAATTATTATTCTCATTAATAAAAATAAAGCTAAAAAGCTAATGATAGAAATAAATGCTTTATACTTAGATGGTGGAACTATTTGATGATACTTGATATTTGATGAACTTAATAGAAGCAGTGTAGGATTTTCGTGTTCTGGTTTGAAGTATAAGGGTTTAAACGGGTAGTTTGAACATTCACGTTTTCAGGTACAAATTCATGTTTTCAGAAGCTGCTATCCAAGTATATATCTTATATTGACGATGTGAATACAGTTCAATGCTACTTGTTGATGTTATACATCATTAGACGCGTTTGGAAAACATATCAGACAATGCAACACATAATTTCTAGAGTGAGACGATATTGCGCGCATCGACATAATTAATTTATGTATTTAGTTCCATCTATTGATCGTATGCTCATTTAAAATTTGCCTGAATGTTCATCATTTATTAGTTAAATTAAAGTTGTATAACATCTTACGTGCGTAAATACACACATAATAACTACATACGAAGGTATAAAAGTTACCGTGTCAAAATTATATATATTTATTTCAGTACAGTAATCTTTGCAATGGAAGGCATCGGTGTGGTGATGCCTGTGGAAAATATGATGAAAAAACCAGAGCACTTCCTGGGCTGTCCTAGCGTGTTGGTGGTAGCCATGACGATCATCATGGTTATGTACGGCATCCTGGGCCTTTTTGGCTACTTCAGATATGGAGAGGCACTGCAGGGTTCCATTACACTAAATCTGCCTTTGAACGATTGGTAAATATTATATTTCTTTTTTTGATTGTCCAAGTTTCTCATTGAAGCTGGAATATGTTATTTCTGATTGTTATGTTCACGAATTTAAAGTAAACATGACACATTCTATCTAGAGTTAGGTTATCGTAATTCAAAAGCATTCTTCATTTTTTGATACGATTAAAAGTTAAGTTAAGCCTGTTTAAAAAGCTAAAAGAAATATGCCTGTTAATATGTATGTATACCTACATTCCATTTAAACTGAATATTTTTTCAATCATCAACCCATGATTGTCCCATTGCTGGTCATGCATATTATTTCAGTATGAAGTTTAGGCCACAGTCTACCACGCTGACCAAATACGAATTCGTAGATTTGACCTTCACCTTTGAGAACGTTTTATTATTTAATTTCTAGGCATATCGCTTTCCACACTATGTTATCCTTCGCCGTTAGAGCATATGTATAATTTGTTATACTCCGAATAATTAGAGACCTGAACTTGTAATACAGCCCCTAGAATAAACGAGTTTCATGGTACTTTGCTGTCACCGCTTATTTCATAAATGTTGCTTCTTTTCTTTTTCAGGCCAGCAATATGTGCGAAATGCTTTATCGCCGTGAGCATTATCTTTACGTATCCATTACACTTCTACGTAGTTATTGATATTCTAATGAAGTACTTGGAACCGCTGGTGCAGAAAAAGTATAAATCAATTCTGCAGGTTGTGGTCAGAATTGCTGTTGTTTGTTTTTGTGGTAAGTTTAAGGATGCTTCGACATCAACATCAATACATAGCACAAATAGCATATGCTTTATTTTAACTATTTAAACAGGTAATTATGAAAACGCAAACAACAAAGCTTGGGTACTATGGGTAAAACAAGTAACTTCTTGACCAATGACTGTATGGTCTGAAGTTGCTCCAGCTCTACGTGACTTTATTTACATATGAAACTTTTTAATTAATGTGTATTAGAAGTTTCTTACGACGTTTTTTCTTCATAATGGGGGATAGATGATGGTATTACTATTAAAAAGTTATGTAAAGGATCTACTTAAAATGAAATATTTTTGATATTGATAAGACACTTTATTTTACAATTAAATAGATTATAATTATTGTAGATTATATACGTAAATATATATGTATAATAACGATTTGGAACTTGTTTTAACCACCAACAAACTGATGTTTAAATTAACTAACCGAAAGTGAAACAAACAATGTAGTAAAATAAAGTATAACATGTACAATTTTCAAAAGAGTTTTTGTATTCCAGGTGGTATCGGAGTGGCTCTTCCTTTTCTAGAACAAATCATCAATATCGTTGGAGCATTGTTCTATTCGCTCTTAGGACTGATCATCCCGGGAATAATAGATACGGTGATTCAATGGGAAAACCTAGGAAGATACAACTGGATTTTGTGGAAAAATATTCTATTGGTTGTCTTCGGCATGCTATGCTTAGTATCTGGCTGTACCGTCACAATATTAGATATCATTAAAATAATGCATCGAAAAACCGAATAAAAATAACTAAATGTTTAATTATATAGTGAATTAAATTATGATTTTAAATTTCATGCAAATGCAAACTATTATTTTTTTCCTATCACCTCATGATTTTTAGGGTTCCGTTTGAGATTTTTTTAATCAAACGAAGTTCGAAGCTTATGTACAGCGTCCTACCTAGGGACAGTGATGAGAGGCACCCGCCAGAAATGTAACGTACATGAGGAGCTCATTTTCCCAATATTGGGGGTGAAATCCGAAAAAAAAATGTCGTACTTTAACATATAGTACCGACTCTCTGAAATAAGTCGCAGTAAAGATGTTCAAACTTAAATACACGAAATTTCATACACGCCGCTCTTATGACGCTGCTTATCTATAAAATCATTTCAAAATGCAAAAATCGTTACAAAATACGCTCTAAGCTTCATTTTATATTAGAAGTATCAACAAGGATAAGACAAATTTCGTTAAAATCCATTCAGATACCTGGAGCATAAGATACCCTTTACAGTCACGCTGATCGAATGGCTTAACATTATTAATAGAGTTATTTTCTGTATCGCCACCCTAAAGAGAATATGCCGTGGAAATTATCGTCTTTTAAATGTTTTTAATGTTGAAGTCACACGTAGCCCACACGATGGGAAGTGCTATTGATAAAACCAAAATCTTCTCTGAAGTTAGACACATACATGTGCGTTGTAACCCATAAAGAGTGTAAGAACGTCTGAAGGGCTCGTACAACTTTTTCTTCTTCTCCATATATTTTCCACCCTTTAATCCACAACAGTAGCTCTACACTGCTCTACTAAAGCAGAAATAGAGGTGTCGCTAATCTCGTTGAAGTAGAACCACGAAAGAACCAACTTTGTTACTAACCGTAAAAAATCACGAGCAAACTAACTCACGTGTTTAAATACTCCACTGTTATAAGACGTAACTGTCTATGCTGTTGCGCCATTGAGTTATGCAATATGTCACGATCTACGAGCTACAAGAATAACGTAGATTTTGCGTAACTACGCATTAGTAAGAATACGCGCAGATTCGTTCAATGAATGGATATTACACTATAATATAGTGAGACACTATAATATAGTCAGAGATTTAATGAGCCAAGTGCGCAGCGCTATCTATCCATATACTTATATTTTAGTTTAACGTGTCCCAAGAAACATTTTCTTGAACCCATGGGCGGATTTATACATTTGCCGCCAGTAGGCCAGACTTTTCAGTGGGGGTGGTAAAAATTTCATCGCCACCCATTTAGGATTTTAAGTCAACAAAAAAAAAAAACAAAAGATCGTCGAATCTAAATATTCTGCCGCTCCCATGAAGTGCCACTCTAGAGTCATAGAGTCTTCTGAGCCGCGCACTCTACATCACTGAGCTTATTCAAATTACTGTGCCGCCCCGTAAAAAGATTCTCAAATTATAAATAGACTTAAAAATTGATGGACGACAAATTAATTATTTGCCATCTCTAAAATCTGCCGTCCTAGGCTCCAGCCTGCTGGTAAATCCGCCACTGCTTGTAACATAACAGGTAAGATCCGAACATACCATTAATGACTGAGAAGAACAAAGAGCACAAAATCCTACTCAAAATATAATCTATATATGTATTATATACCTTACAGGCGATTTTTTCCAGAGAGGGAGCGTTTTTAAAATATAAAGAATTAACAGTTATCACGTAAATTAAACCCTAGACTTTTGTTGAATATCTATTTTTTGTACATATAACATTTTAGAATCTTAGAATCATAAATGTAAATATTATTATCTGCCACGTTAGTAAATTTCACATTACTTACCGAAGTTTCTTCACGAACTTCAAGATACAAGTGTTACAACGATGTATTTACTGAAATTATTGAGATATGCAGTGGCGCCGAAATTCCCGTCATTGAGCTATCATCACTACGTATAGTATGTCGTTCTATGTTTAAATGTTACAGACAACTAAAACATTGTTTTTTTTTTTAATATTACGTATAAAACAAAAATATAGAGTTCCCGTACCCGTGTTAATGATATGCAAATATAATGCAAACCCGTGCAAATATAATGGGGAGTTATATTCTTAATTTTATATATACATAAAAAAGTAGTTTACGTCGAAGTAAGAAGTGGATATACATCCAGACGTACATCGTCAATGATTTTCTTGGTTTAAATTTTTTAGAAAAGTTTTAAATTGTGTTCTTATTTGCTTTTAGTTAGTCATACTGCATATTTCGAAATCAGAAGTGCAATAAGTAAATCAAAATTCATCAGACTTAAATAATAGAATGTGAACAAAATTCCTTCTATATTTCGGTGCCAAATTATTTATAGACAGTTTTCAGTGCCATCATTATTTACTTTTTAGCGTACTCTAAGTGCCAAACTGTGACTCTATTTATATCATACGAACTGTGAAAACATACAAAACATTGAAACATGAAACTATTTCAGAACTAACTTATTAGTAATATTTATATTTTTAAAATTCATTTGACATTACGCATTTTTGCGTGTTGAAGGTGTAGATAACTCCGAAAAAAAATGCTAGACAAGTTAAGGTAAATCTATCTATCGATGCTATCTATGAATTTATCATTAAAACCAAAAATAATATCTAAAAGATATTATATGTGCTATATAAAGTTTTCTGATGAATCGGATAAGTTTTATTGCCTTTGCTCTTTAAGTATCTTAAAGTTTCACGATTAAATCTTGATTTAAATGTCCAATTAATAATTGTGCATTAAAAAAGTGAATTCTTAATACGGTGTTAAATCACGTAATCGTGCATTATAGTTCCTAATTTCAATCGTAGAATATATTAAGGAACAATGGCAGAAGGAATGTGGCATAGTGTTCAAAAATTTGCTCAATGCTTTCATGATTAAATAATCTTCGTTCGAGTTTCATTTTTATTTTAATAAAAACAGAAGCTGTTAAATTTTCAAAAAAATATTTCACAAGTCGGGACTCGAGTACATTTAAAAAAATACCCGTAAGGAGGCAAATGTAAAATCACAACATCGTATTATTTAATACCCAGCCTTATCGTAGTTCAATAAAATCATATACATATGAGCTATGAGAAAGCCTATTTATAAATACTTTGATATCACGACAAAAATACATCTTCGATTTCTTTTCGTAAACAATCTTGTCCGCTGCAGCAAATTCAGTCTCATGACCCAATTCAATCGCATAAAATTGAATTCCAGTTTTTGCGCTGTAAAGAGGTTGTTCAAAACATAAAAATAGTTTAAGGCATTTCATAAAAAACGTATAACTGTGATTTAGTTTACCTAATCATTATTTATCCCTTGTTTTAACGTGCCGTAAGGCGTCGACATCGAATAACAGACCCAGGTAGAGGTCTTCTATTAGAGTTGATTAAATAACATTTTTGACTACGAGTCATATAGAATGTTTTAAGTCGTGTTGGACCAGCATAGTAGAACTTTTCATTCTGAGAAGAGACCTGGACCTAGATATAAATAAGATGATGTATATCAAAACATTATGTTTATTATATTCAATACTTGGCAGACAGCAAATAGGATTAGTATTTTAGCTACGATAAACTACAATTAAGGGCATTTTTACTCACTATATAGATTTTTCTAAAATTATGTGCGTATTATAAGTTAATTATCACTGCTTTACGGTGAAGGGAAATATCGTGAGGAAACCTGCACACCTAAGAGTTCTTTAAAAAAGTTCTCAAAGGTGTGTGATGTCTACCAATTCGCACTTGGCCAGCGCGGTGGACTACAGCCTCAAACTGTGTCAATATGAGAGAAAACCCGTGCCCAGCAGTGGGAGAACACGACACTACTGATAAGTGAAACTTAGAAACGATTTCTTATGTTCTGTCTGGTAAACTTAAGCACACATTTTATAACAAACACACAGACACAGCTTATGATTAGTAGTTAATTTATGATTGCTTGGAAGAAAACTGCGGACATCAGCTTAAGTCAGATTTTCCTCAGTATCTATTAGCATGTATATACATATTATAAACAACATACAATTATATATCGAGGATTCTACTAAGTAACATCGCTGCATCAAGGACTTTTTGTGTAGGATAGAAGTAGCAAACGAGTATGCATATCGTACCCTTCAAACCAGAACACAGCGGCACTTAACACTGCTATTAGGTAGAAATAATTATTTCTGTGCCTGTTCAGATCAATAAATTACACACAAACAGTGAAGTTAAAATACAATTACGACACTGACTTATTTTTTTATAAGATAATAATATAATTAATCAAGTTCTAATTGAATCCGGTCGCAAATGTGTTGCTACTACTATGGCTTTGTATATAAATCGGTGTGTAAATGTCCTTCTACGGAAGCAGAAATTCTTCACGCTAAAAATAGGTGTAGTAACGCCATCGTCCCAGTCCTAGTCGAACCATACTGGTTGTACCACTTATGAAAGAAATAGATAAGATTAGACTTTAATCTCTTTATTGGCATTGACAACTCGCGTGGCAGACCGGTCACCACACCGGTCTGACACGCAGTGGGTTCCGGGTTCGGACCCCGGCCAGACAGACATGTGAATGATATATTTAGATTTCTGTTCAGGGTCTGAGTATTTGTGTATTTGTCTTTGTGTGTGTCCATGGCACCCACGACACAGAAGGAAATCCTAGTGTGGAGCTATGAGTGTAGAAAGCGTTATTTATCATACTCATAGGTACAGTATACAATTTTTCTAAATAAAATAACTTTTACACATTTTTGCTGTAGCTGGCAAAAATAGTTTTCATAATAACACTGCGATAATAAAACACGTCTCGGAATTCCGCGATCCACACCAGATCGGACCTTTGAGATGCAGTTGCCAAAACAGTTTCTATGGCGGCCACGAGTGTCTTATTTATAAAGATCTTGCAGATTGCAGACTAAGCGCGAGCAAACGGCCATTGTATGCGCCACCGTTCACCAGAAAAGATGTCACGCGCGTAAACATACTAAGGATAAAAACAAAACAAATAAACAAATGATCGTACAAATCATTACGTGATTATTAAACGGTCGTAACGTGCGCGGTGTGGTCATGTCTAACAGTTATAATATGAAGGAGTTCAGTTCGACGTAAGTAGACAGCTTTGAAAATTTTATTTAACTTTAAAAACATTATCATTACTTTTTTGCAAAACGTAGTACTTTTGCAATAAAAAATATAAGCTTTTAACAATAAGTTTAAGTTTTAAGTAATAAGTTTCTAAGATTTTTTTGTTAATCTTATAAGCGAATATAACCATGTTTTTGATGTTACACAAACCTCATCGCGAACAAGATGATCTTTCTGTTACCGAAGGTTAACCACTTTTCAAGTCTGTCGTACTTAAAGTAAGCGGTTTACGGCGCCTGGTAGTTTGAATTTAGTTTTAATTCGAGTGGAATTACTTTTAGACACATCAAACTTTGGTAGTGAATTAATATGTAGAGTTCGATAGTCGTTGTTGCCAATAAAAACACTTAAGAAAATAAAACGAATCGATCCACGTGCGTAAGAACATTGAGATCATTGTAGACTTTTATCACTAAGACGTTTACATAGATATTCTAATAATAAATATACAAACGTTTTTCACACAAGATTTCAATAGACTAAAATCTGATTTATATTTAAATATCCACTAGTAGGTAATCCAGACAACCAACTGACTCGCATTATATATTAAGCGATTAAAATACGAATATATATTTTACTAGGATTTAGTATTTGACTATACGGTGTGTTTCTTTTTTCTACTTTATAAATACTACGACATTGATTATGTAAATGTTTAAGAGCATTTTATATATTAAAGCTAGCAGAGTCGCGTAGGTACATTTTAAAAGTGTTCTAACGGACTATGAAAGAAACTTATTATAACCGGAGACAAAAGTTGTTATGCTCGTTTTTATAATTTCTTAAATATTTTAATATATTACACATTTTAAAATTAGATAACTTAAAAAATATATGTTTCGATTACAACCTTAGTATTATCCATATCGGTTCCGTTCCCCACTACAATCTTAAAAGAGTCCCATTTTTAAATAAGCTTAGAGTTTAATTTTGCCTGAATTCACGTTTTAGTATAGGTACATAGTAACCTACGAAATACAAGTACAACTTTCTATGCAGTCAATTACCAAACCTGCAAGAAAATTAGCACCAATACAGTTACTTCATTAGTAATTAAATCGATTAAGCAAAAGTTGTAACCACAAGAAAACAATTTGTTTACAAGACACACAAAACTAAACTAATTCAAATAATATTACGAAGAGTTCTTTTACAGTCTTTTTATGTATTTATAAACCTTAAATACTACGCAATAGGACTATTTGCAGATCATGTAGGTGCAGACTTCGTACTAGGTACAAGTTGACAGAATCGTGTTATTTAATGGTCGGAATTCTCTAAATACGCAGACTAGGTACTTTTACGAATCCTGAACAAATTTAACTAATATCTAATATGAGATAGTGAGCTTAAAATTAAGTAAATATATGATTTAAAAAATATATTTCCATTAAACAAAAATGTGATTCAAAGATAATATAAAAAAATGTCCATGCCCAATACAACGGCATTATATTACTAAGCCTATGTAGTCTGACTATCATAGGACTGTATCTTTTGAAGGTACTTGACACTTGACATATTTGCAAACTATAGTAATGTAATAGTAACCGTAATGTAACCCCATAACAAAATATGGCTTTTTAGGCGTTTATCGCTTTTTCCTTGCTCGATTATTATATTGATACAAACGTTATCTATGTACATACATACAAAATCCTGCATCTGCGAGTCCATCCCGCAATTTGCCATTTTTTTCATTGGTGCTGTACATTCAAGCTATGCATAAATCTTTTTTAACACTTTTTAGTGATGATGCACTTATATTTGTACTCATATAATAGCACTAATTTTGCTTCGTAAATATTTAAACGACAGCATAAACTGAAACATAAACTGAAACGTAAATTTACTTCCAACATACATGTAAAATTTAGGCCTAAGCCGTGACGTACAAAACTTTTGTAAGGTAAATAAAGGTTAGATCTGTATTTATATGAACTAGGCGCACCCGTTTGCAGGACGCTACCACGCGCTGCTCGCTTTGTTTTACATTTTCTTTTATGTTCCAACCTAACCGAACAGATGCCATATAAATCACTACGGCTCAACCCAATCCTAAGCCATAATATACGCAGTATTCCTGCATTATAAGGGTTGAAGAGTTAAAGGTCCAATTTGACGTCTTATGTTTCCGCTCGGCAATCATATTATATATCCGTAGGCCGTAGGCACCACATTTATGGTGGCCAACATTTATGGCTTCGGCCTGCAGTACTACTACATCATCAGGATGGGTGAGTTGAAGGCCAAATTTATTATCGTAGTCTGTGCTTATCAATTTCATTAA
>DWTU01001970.1:0-12218 GCA_018251515.1 Cecropterus confusis | reverse complement strand
AATAAACATAATTAAAAAGTAAGGGGGAAGGGGGGAAACCACAATGTGGTCCAATTCCGAACGCCCCCCCGCCACACCTATTTCTGCCTAATAACAGCAGTGATATGCACTGTTGTGGTCTGAGGGTGTGGTAAGGGAGACATAATTATTTGAGGCATTCCATCTTAGTCCTCAGGGGTAGCAACGCATCTGTGGCTAACCTTAGATGAGACTTTGATCTTGCCTAGGGTTGATTACAGATGTCCTTGGGCGTTAGTAGCCATTTACCATCAGGTGGACTGCATGCTCGTTTGCTACTTTCATACTATAAAAAAAATAGAAGATATATTTATAGTTTGTATCTCTAGGTAACATTTAGTCGATTTTATTAAAATCAATCAAATCTCAAAAGTTGTTCCTATTTAATTGGTATAATTTAAATTTATGTTATTTTTTTTAATTCGAGTGCAACCGCGAGCTACAACTAGTTGCTTATGTAGACATGGACATTGGGTTATAAATTTACCTATTGCACGTCTCATAACGCATTGAAATAGTGCAGTACTCACACCGCGTCAAGGTTAAGGGTTGTTTTTGAGTTGAATTGCTTTTATCACATATATATTGCACTTTCAAGGTAATATGAGTTCACGTATATCAAGAGGTATTTTTCGGTTAATGTTGCCAAATAATTAGTCTCCTACTGGATGATGTATCTTCAGCGTGGGCTTAGCGGACATCCTAATATACGCGAAGACACGCTTACATTAGCTAAGATTGTCATAGCAATTTGCACTATGACGTGCACGTGCCGCATGCAAAGTAGACCGACATCAAACGATACTCGACCGGCCGCGTTCGGCGATAACTCAGGATGTAATCAAAATATATCCATACACATAATGAAAATAGAACTTCCGCTTGTCTGTAAAAAGATACGCAATCTTTGTAAATAAATAGTTTGGGAAAATGAGAATAAGTAGATAATAATAAATATTGTGTCATTGTTAAGAATTTTTGTTGTCTGTTTCTTTGTGTTTGAAATCGAATCAGACTGACATAACTACTGAATTTTATTAAGAGTTGATATAGTTTTTTGCCAGAAATAGTTGTAGCGATCGTGCAATCCATTTGAATTCCAGAGAGTTCGTCTACCTTCAAGTTAAATTAAAACAGATATCTCATAAAACCTAAAATATGCGTATAACAAAACAATTAGCGGCCACGTAGTAAATAATAATTTTACGATTTAATCTTTAACTCTACTTATTGTCACAAGTTTTTAAGCGAAATATACGAGGTAATATTTAAAAAAAAAATACGACTCTTCTTGAAAACTGGTATGGTAGCTAGTTAACTGCAGTGCGAGCAAAAATAATAAAACCAAAAGTATAAGAGACTCTTTATGAATGTACCGACTCTACCATCCCGATTCTTTCTTACAACCGCCGTTGACTAGACGTCGAGTAGAGCCTTCCCTCGTCTTGTTAAACCTTTACAAAGTTTTATGACCTATCTCCCACGGACATACCCATACTAACATAACATTATCTTTTGTTCTTTATGATGTAAAGTTTATGATGGTATGGGTTATAAAGCATATTTCCTAAAGCTATAAAATTCAGCATGCATCAGCCTGAATTCCTCCAATATAGTTCCCCTACTTCACTATGTTTCTACAGTATCGGTGATATGAGTTTATTCAACATGTCATCCGTAAACATCCGTGACATGTCTGCATATTATAATAAAAACTTTTCATCAACAAACTTTGCTTACCTACTCTATATTATTAAAAAAATGAGTTAATGAGCTTGCAAAAATAAAAACGTAGTCGGTCACTGATTTCGTTTACTTTCTTCCACGTACGAAGAAAGTGGTTTAAAATGTTTCCCACGAAATTTAGATTAAAAAGGTCATCAACTATAAGCTTCGAATTTTTATGTTTAAAGAATTTGCGGAAAGTTACGAGTTAAGAGATAAAAAAGTGGCAGTTAATAAAACTTGCGAAGCACTCGAATACGACACTTTAATAAGTTATGCAGTTAAACGAGTAATTGAAGAGAAAAAGAATAATAGAGGTTTCGTGTATTTTTTATTACAATAAACACGATACAATGTAAAAAATATCGATTTTTGAACCAAATAAAAAATAATTGTCAGTATGTTTACCTCTTTTAATCCTTTATCGATTCACAATAACCACTGCGGTTCTGTAGTACTTTCAACTTAATTGTAAGTAAAAATTGACACTCAATTATTTTTGTAACAAATGGATACTTCATATAAATTACAACCCAAATTAACCGTAGCAAATTATTGTCCACTAGTCGTGCTACGTGGTTTCATCCGAGTTAAAATGTAACACAATTTTAAATTAAAATATTTGATATAGTATCTCCTAACATATATTTTTTTTGTAACTAGATGCAACGTATAGACACGAGAAACTTTCATTTCTGTTATATATAAGGACTAAGATACAGTTATTGTTTACGTCACATTTATTTGTTTTTCATTTCTTCGTTTCAGATGCAAACCGCAAGTGGCAGTACCCTCTTGGGGGCACAATGTCGGAGCAACGCGGAGTGCAAAATCTCAAATTCCCTTTGCAACAAGGGAGTCTGCGCTTGTCAACCTTATTACGCACAAGTTGACAACTCTACTTGTCTCGAATGTGAGTGTTTACGATGCTGTTTATAGAGATTATTCCTGGGAAGTGTAGCTTTATGAAAGGTATTTCAGAAGAATTGCCTAAAACAATGCTTGTATACGTCGAAGATGATTCCTATTACTTACTCGAACGCCATCTTTTATAACGAGTTCCGCACGGAATCGTCCACTGCGCACAAAATTGTCCGGAATCCAGTATATTTTCTTATAAAAGTATAAATTGTCTACGATTTCCTATATTTATTTCCTCTATCCTTCTTTGAGATCGGTTCAATAGAATTAATAATGGTCTTCAAAATTAGCCTAATGCACAGACTATTATGTTATCACTGCAGACCATATTTAGACATTTCATTTCGTACTTATCAAACTCGAGCTCTTATACAAGCTACGAAGTAAAATCGTTAGTGTCATTCAGGAAGGGGTACAGTATCCAGTATCCATCTAGTTGTAGCGCCGGCAATTGCTTTCGTAACGCATTTCCGTTTCATCGAACGGAACACAATCAATCACAACGATTCTATAGAAGTTTCACTTCCAAAATCCGTGTCGGCGACCTATTAACAAGTAAAACATTATACAGAAACATTTCACACTAAACGTAGGTATTATAAAATGTGACAGACAATTTCTTGTTAAAAATGTTATGTATTCCCGTCCATTTAAGCTGGTAAAATGTATTTTTCACATCCCATCAACGGTTACGACAATTGCTTTTTGTTTGTGGTTTTCACTTCCAACCGTCCCGATTGCTACATAAGTGCCTAATCTTCTTTATGTGGTAAATTCTGTGGTGAGCCGTTTAAATTACTTTCACTTAAATGATCGACAACTACCGTCGGCGGGTCATAAAGATCCAGAAATTAACTTAGTACCAAATTTAGTTTTTCAATAACACCATCACCCTACCAATCATTTTTCCGACTGAGGTTAAAGTTATCTTGACCTTTAGAATAGCAAGATAAGTGCGAATACGACCCAGTGGAGAAAATTTGAATCGGATTGAAATGCATTTGAATCGGCGTACTTATTCCATATGATGACCATGTCCATATGATTACATGGTCACTGCAATCCATCATATTTGGCCAAATATGATTATAATCATACCTGAGGTTGATCACAGATGCAGGACAGACTTCTGAAGACTAAGTTGGACACCTCAGAAATAAGGACGTCTTCCTTACCGCACCATTTAAATCAGAATACAGCAGAACTTAACACTGGTGTACGCAGAAATAGATAATATCCCTGAATTCTGAAATAAGAAATACTTCTATTACAGGGATATATATTTATAAAAGTGTTTTTTGCACATGAGAAATAGATATGAGTATTTTTTTAAATTTTACTCCACTTTCTTTGCATCTTTTACGAAATGGACGCTGCAAAAGTAGTCCTAATGTTCTTCTATGAAAATACACCTGAACAAGACGAAAAGGAGAACAAATAAAAGACTTATGCGAGATCGATAAAAGATGTATCGCTACCTCTATGGACTAATTTGGAACGCTTTACCACAACATTAAAACCAAAATATAACAACTTTTAACCGCTATTACAATGTAGAAATACACAGGAATTCATCGCAATTCCTATGTCTGCCTCCACAATCGTAAGTGGTTCTTCCATCGTAACATCTCTCCAAACTGAAGTTTAAGTAGAGTAGTAACATATTGAATATATTGTACAATACATAATTACACACAATCTTTGTATTGCTTTGTATTTACTTTGCTTTCACTGGAATTATTATTCAAATATTCGCAATTAACCCATCACTGTCAGTTATTGGACCAAGTGGGTTATTAAGCTGTATTTATATTATCGTTTAATATAAGGTGACAGGTATCGAATTAGGCCTTTTAGTCGTTCAATTACTACTTTAGCCGAAGTGAAAGTATCTAAACGGTGCATTAAAATCGATATTAGAAACTGTTTAGTTCTAGACTTTGGCACAGAGTTAAATTAATACATTGTAAACATTTTATCACCCCTTGTCTTATTCCGTATGTATAATCTTGAAAATACAGTTTTAATTACTTGATAATTGCTCAATATTATTTCAAACTCGTTATTGACCTCTTATTGCTTCCGTGTTGGGATCAAATCTTGTCGTGGTCCCTAAGTGGTAACTAAGACTGCAAATACAACGCCAGAGCCACTGTCCCACGCAAATTGTTCAGCATTGCATGACGGATATTCTATATTTATGCATCTTCTCCAATGATGCCTAATAAAGTTGCAAGGTTGCGGACGCAAATGTTTAAATGTCTTGTATTTCTTATTATCGTTTTTTTGTGTTATTTATTTCAAAGTCTGTCATTGTAACAAATAAAGAGCTGTCGTTACTGTAAGCTGTTTGTATTGTAAAATGTTAGATATTATTACAAACTTTACAATTTAGTAAAAGGATTTATAAATTCCTAGAATTACTAAATAGCTTTAGTAATTCTTGGAATTTCGTTCTAAAACGAACCGGCTATTCGGTACTTAGCTCAATTTATTTCTAGATATTTATAAGTACTATTTTTTACAATTAATAATTTTGTTGGTATTAGCCAAAATAAAATGAAGTCAGAAATATTACTACATTGTTATTAAGCACAATATTTCAAGAAGTTTTCAGTTACACTCATAATGTATAACGTGAACTTGAATTATCGAAAATGAACTAAAATTATTATAGTTACTTAATGTCAGTACATATATTCAAATCGCCATTGTCATATTTATGGTATCTAACAAAAACGGTTAATTTTATTTTATTGTAAGTAATTTAACCATTTAACCTTATTAAACAAATGAGAGAATGCGAAAAGACCTCAATTTCATCTTGTTCAATACTTTATACCGAGCCTTATTCAAAGAGAATTTAGCGATGCGATACTATCGCACCGCTATCTAAGGCTTTTATTTTGATCGTCCCATAATCCCACGCTTATCTTACTTTCTTCACTCGATTATTTCCTTAAAGTGGGCTCTAACCAAAACGGGTAAGTAGATCAGGCTGATTACGACTGATTTTGGAAGACTGCGAGGACAGTTTTACTAACTTACCCGTTTTCCTATTATGTCATTCAGAGTCCACGAAAAACCAAAATTTGTGTCCCTTAACCTCATGTGGATTTCAATATAAACAAATGTGATAAGATTGTATGTGATATATTACTTTCTTTTAACAAGTTTTTCGCCATCAAACCAACCTTTAATAATAACGGATTACTTGAACCTTATAGGTAATTGAAATATTTTGGCAAACTTAATAGTGTAATAGTTTAACGGGAAGTTTTGCTTACCAAAGCCTCATAAGATATAAATATCTTCCTTGTTCTCTAAGTTGACGGGTATATTGATCAAGGACTACCATTTATTACCGTTATAAGCTCTACAGTATTATGTTTCGGATATTTGTAGACCTCCCGTTTGCATATTGCCAATATGCGAACATTATCGCATATTGGCAATATGCAAACGAGTGTATTGAACTGATTTGTGATTTTCGACTACCATTTAGTTACATAAGAAAATTTACTTACGATGAAAATATTATCTTATTAAAAACATTGTCCTACACGTATAAGAAATATTTATAAATTGTTAAACAGAATCGATTCTCATTATAACATTTTAAAAGGTAACAGATAAAGTTATTTGCATCTGTTATATTGGTAGGTATGGACAAAATAATCTTATCATAATTTAAAAAAGTATATATTAATTTTTATAGGGTACCTATTACTGAAGGCAATTATAAGTAGCACATCAGAATTTGAAGACAGTTACACAAAATACTTTATGAATCACAAACTTTAACGTCGTGAATTTAGACTGCTGTAGTAAACAAAGGATATATAAATTTTAACTATAGTTCCTTCAAGTAACCCGTCGCGGATATGATTCTTAGCTATAAACTCGTAACACAGTTGATACTGGTTCCTGTCCAGTCAGACTACAATTTACCAGGATACTCGCCTACCGACCCAGTGGCTCAACGAACCGCTTACAAATTATCTTCTATAATATGTCATTGTAACATGTCACTATCTATAAATTAATCTGCCGATTGATGATAGAATTAACTATTAATTATGTGGTGTGTGGTAATTATTATTATTACGATAATGTTTCCATATAATAAGCTTTAGGTATCGTTTTTGATTTGACGACCCACGTGGTGGAGCGGTCACCATACCGGTCTGACACGCAGTGGGTCCCGGATTCGATCCCAGACAGACAGACATCGGATGATGAGTTTAGATATCTGTTCTTGGTTTGGGTGTTTGTGTATTCGTCTTTGTGTGTCCATGGCACCCACGACACAGGAGAAAATCCTAGTGTGGGGCTATGAGTGTAGAAAGCGGTGTTTTTTTTTGTTGTTGTAAAACATAACAAAAAAAACACCGCTTAAATCTTTCTTTTATTGTATTTTTAATGCCTAATGGAGGATATATTAAAATGCAATGTGAATATAATATTTATAAAGCATATGAATGTATTAAATGAATTCTTAACACAACTCAAACTGATTCCTTGAATCCGGTTGCGCGATATATCACCTACTCACAAGGGAGCTCGTAAACTCATTTCCATCAGAATTTTCAATTTATCTACTAATTCATTCCCCTTTATAAGGGCCTTACTTGAATGGAAATCAATTTCTGCATTTAAATAACATCCATAAAGTTTTCTGTTGTGTCTCAAGATTTATATTTCGATATTTGCTTATTTATAAGATGTTGAGAGTAATATACGCAAATCCACATATATACATAAAAGCTTGGACTCTGTCATACCAATGCATCCATCAATATGTGTGGGTCGATGTTCGAGGCTATTGACAAGATTTTAGACGGAAACAAATAAGCTACATTGTATCGTCAAGGTATGTACAGATTCTATATAAAAAAAAAACGTAAACAGAAACGAAATTAGTGAAAAATAAATTCCAGTACTAACATATGTATGCTCTATATAAAACTCAAGTTATACTTTAGCCATAAATAGGTGCTGAGAAGATTTAACTGGTTTTAATTATCATCAAAAACGTATTAAGTATGTTCATTATATTTAGAATCGGCATTATAACGTTTCAAAATTTTCCGGTTTTGTAGAGTTTATTACCCACAGAATAAAAAAAGAGTATAGCATGGTGTAGCAGAAAATTTGATCTAAACAGTTGTTAACTAGTAGCATATGAATAAAATTTCCACTCAAGGTTCTACCTAAATTTGCGACCTAAAAATATTTACAGGTTTTTAATACTATATTGTTAGTGTACATCATATTGGTTCAAAAATTTATGCTCAAATTTTTAAATATTAAAAAAAAACTATCTTCATTTGATTAAAAAATAACTTTAGTGAGGCCTATTGATTTTGCATGACACCAGAAATTTGAAGACGATATTTGAACTTGTTCTAAAGTTAATCAAACTAATTTTGTTGTACATAACGCAGGCATTAATTTCGACAATAATTGGTTTGAACTGCACAAGTCATGTCCAAATTGTTTCATTGCTTTTTGCATGACGCTTGAACGAACAAATACCGCTCCGTTACAATTTTATAAAAAAAAGTCAAGTCAATAGTTAGGCACATATATAAACTACGAAAAAAGCATTAATACAATTTGATTATACTTGTTATTTTTTGTGGCCGCCTTGTTAGTGGCCATTACACATCAGCCGTAATTAACTTGTAATCGGATTTCATGCAGAATGAGCTACGTGATACGAACAACGGATTAGATTGAGATGTTTGAATGAAACGTAAACGAACGTGATGCATATCATTCGTGACAGGATGATGGAAGATTTCGGTTCACGTGAGATATAAAGAGGCAGGACTAAATGCGAAAGAGTAGACATGTGCTTGTCAGCTGTCAGTTCGAGTTCCCTCGTGGTCAGTGTGCCAAACGTGACCAATCATCGCGTGTGTACAAGTGTACTCATAACTCGTACAAGTTATGTAGAAAAACAGAACGTGCGCACCGTTTGATGAGGCCCCGCAGCGATGGATTGTAATTTCAATTTGTTTCAATACAAATATTGCAACGCATGCACGGCGCGATGATTAAAGATGTAAATGTAAATAGAATGAGTTCCTGAAATTAAGTAGAATTAGTTCGTATTGCAGCAATGCTGCACGTAAATTCACATCTTTATATTAATACTTAAGAAACATCAATTTAAAGCACTCTGGTCTTGTTCGTGGTAGTTTAACAAAGATTAATATTTATTTCTACGGGATGTTAACTTACAAAACATTATGGCGCATTTCAAAGATCAGTTCAAAATTTAATTTAATACAGCTACGATATTTTTCAAGCAATCTTATGGAAGAGTAAGAGTAGAGATGGATGTTAAAATGACCTTGTTTGCGGACGAGATATACTTTATTTTCTTCGCACTTTAATGGAACATGTCGCAATAAATCCTCATTCCGCGTCGTCCAGCTTATACTATGTACTTCTGTACTTTATGATTGAATACTATGGAAATATTTACTCAAAGATTTTCTTTAAAACATTAAAGTAACAAACAGTTCTCTTCATGGTAAGACGTAACTGCCACTCATGGAATATTGTAAGCAACTTCATATAGAACAGGAACTCTACTTTAAGGCATTCCTACTCCCAAGAATCAAGATGTTTATCTCATATGAAAGTGAGCCCGCAACGATACCCTTTCAGCAAAACGCTTGAATTATTTTATGCTATAAATAGACGTGGAGGTGATGCCTCCCCATTCGAGCCATACTCTTTTAAACCTTCCTAAATTCTATTAGTTTTGTGAATTGGAGTCAATTCTTAAATTACATTAAAGTCACAAACTTATAATATACGAGTTTTTGTGTAACATAAACCCTTCCTCCTCATAGGGCATCCAATTAGGTACAGATTATTGAAGCAATAGACGCCATATGGCCAACGAACAAGAACAAACATCTCAATACGTCAATTAAACACCAGTATACGCAGGATCAAACCCGGACCCCTTGTTAGTATGGCATGCTAATTGTAGCGCTACTCCGGCCGAGATATATTTAAAATACTTTAACAGAAAAAGGTAAAAAATCAGCTTATTTATTATTATATAATAAACTTAATTATATATAACTGTTATTAATATTCATATTATAATCAAATTAGTCAATATTTTGTTGTGCACATTCTTTATCGTGCAATGAACTAGAAGGTAGAGAAGGTTTGATTTATTGTAATATAAAATCGTGTATCACATACAACACTAAATGTGGTTTAAATGCAAATATGTGAAACTGGTTTATTTGTAACGTAGTTTATTTTAGCAATATACTGTAAAATAACTTTGTCTTTACGTAGAATGTAGCAAAAAGAAATGAACCGCTTAAGTTTATTATCCTTGGAAGTCGTCTGTGTTTTATATTATTACGGACTCTGCTATTTTAAATTTTCATGCTTTTATTTTTCATTTCATTCAAATTTGAGGAGTATTACCTCTATAATTTTTACGTCATTTATTAACTAAAATATATGTTCTCTAAAAAAAGTAAGCATGAACTCTTTCTTAATCCAGATATAAATATCACATCCAAAATGAAAACGAACAAACAACTTAGTAAATGACAACCAACGAAACTATATTAACTGTAAATTTATAATATAGTGTTATAACTCATGATAAAGGTACCAATAAACGCCGACGAAACCCCGGGTGGTGCGATAGTTTGGAATAAGCTTATTGATGTAACGACGGTCACCGTCCACCGTCCGGTCTGCTCTCGCAAATTGATCGCAGCATCCGTCTAGGGCAGCTGTGCTCAACCTGACATTTGTAAGAATGTTTTGTTTTGCTTTATGTTCAGTTGTCACCGCTTTCAAAGTGGATTTCTAACCGACCAAAAAAAGGAATAGCACTGAGGTAACAAACCATGAAGTATTGAGCCTTTAACAACTTGATAACAACCACTAACGATACCTAAATACTGTTTTAGTTAATAGGAAAAAAGCTTTAAAAAGTTTCATTAAGATTGAGAAACATTATTAAACTAAAAGGGATAAATACCCAACAATCATCACATTACTTTCGATAAAATAAATAAACATAGACAAAGCCAACTAAAGATTCCCTGCAACATAATATGTAGATAAGAAAATATATTTTCATGGTTCTAAAGGTTCGAAGTATTTAATTTAAAGTATTCATTAGTTACATTTACAACGCCATATATCGTCCTGGTAGATCTTTAAAATATTTTTGTTGCTCTATTTTGTAATCTAAGAACACCTGAGGCCTAGTGCTTTAACGACGGGGATATATTGTAACACATTAAGCATAGTACTGGTGGTACACTACCGACGATTTAAAGTCGACTTCATCTCTCTGTATATAATTACATCATATGTATTATACTTTTTATAATTTTGTAGTAGCAATTGAAAAGGCACTCTATTTATATTATAAAAATGGCGAACTACGAAAGGATCTACCGCCTTCAAGCCTTAACTTGAAACTGTTTATGAAACTTAAAACTTAAGTATGTGTCATTCTTAATTTGATTCTATTTTATAAATAGTTGATAAATGAGATAATATTAATAGTAAATAAAAATATATATGAAATTGGTATTTTGGTAAGTTAATTAATTAAACAAAAAAAATAAAAACCTTCTAAAACAATGTTTCTTATATAATTATAATGTACCGCTCGCTAAATGTACCGCTCGCAGCGGTAAAAACTAGTGCGTAGCGCTTGGTTTTGCCTTTTAATTTACGTAGATTATGCGTCGTTTACTTTTCCCTGCATTACTCAATGGGAAAGCCTCACCATTATGTGAAATAGCCGCCATTATATTTAATATAATCTTGAAGGTTTAATCAGAATGAGAAAATATTGCCATCATTATGAATGTAGTTAGACAGCAACTTGAGTAGATGATGAGAATTTAATCTTTCTTTACACTTAAAATATTTATATTTTGTATCTGTTGACTTATTAAATTCATGAAATCCCATGCATATTTATTACCCTAATATTTATTATGAAGCAATTAGTGGCAACTCATAACAATGAAGGTAACAAGATCCAGACTTAACAAAAGATAACAAATAAAAAAATATTTATGCGACGACATTCACAATATAATATTTAGGTGTAAATAATAACACTATTAAGAACATTTAAAATTATAATAATTTAAAAATATCGCGGTCACCTTTGCATCCACTGCAAGATGTTAGTCAGGAAAGACATTAAAATACCCATCTGCACATGGAGAATATTAAATAATTAATCTTTCTCTTCATATGTTAACGAACAAAGTTAGTATTTGGGTAATTATCTAGCCCCTTTATCTTGTCACTTATTAGAAGTCCACCGATAAACATAGGTCTCTCCTGAAAACAGGAATTTTGTCATTGACATCGTGCTTGGATGTGGGTGTTGGTTTACGGCAGGAAAAAGATTTCCTAAGCCAAGTCCTAAATTAAATAACAGTCGTACTACATCTACTTGACGACCCACGTGGTGGACCGGTCACCATACCGGTCTGACACGCAGTGGGTCCCGGATTCGATCCCCGGCC
>DWTU01001969.1:0-12219 GCA_018251515.1 Cecropterus confusis | reverse complement strand
ACACACAAAGACGAATACACAAACACCCAGACCCAGAACAGAAATCTAAACTCATCATTCAGATGTCTGTCTCGCCGCAGATCCAGCTCGGGACCCACTGTGTGTCAGACCGTTATGGTGACCGCTTCACCACATGGGTCGTCATTATATGGTTGGAAATGGTAACTTCCTATAATTGTTACATCTCCACCTGGCTCCATCATCTGGCTTCATCCTCCATGAACTTTCATCCCAATGCCTAATAAAACAAATCAAACATACCTGTGATACATAGCTATGCTGTACACTGCTGGCCATTTTGCCCTCACCTCCTCACAGATGGCTTTCATTGCTTTCAAAGCCATTGACTCATATGCCTCATACTCCAAGCGGACCACCTGTGCAAATTGAATAACATACAAAACAATTCATTTGATAAGTGGCTACGATTTTGTTATTATGCAAAACAGCTCAAGAGGCAAAGATAAGGGTTTTATTGCTTATATTAACCTCTTTGATATTAAATTTGAAGCTACTATAGAACTACCAATCAGTTTATTTCAATATTATCTTAAAAAAAATATATAAAAATGATTACAGTTACTTTTTTCTTGTAAAAATATACAATATTTACACCTACCTTTTTACCTTCAAAATTATCTCTAGTAGTGCCAACAAAAATGGATACAGCTCCACAGCTATCGTCCACAACCAAGTCGCTTATTGCTTCAACTGACAGTTTGTCTACAGTCAGCTTTAAGTGATCCATTTTTAAAAATAGAAAATATTAGCCTCCACTCAAAGGTGGTATTACAGCTATATTATCTCCTTCACGTATTTCTATATCTATATTCTCTGAGCACACTTCCTCATTCTTAGCCAACAGAATATTATTTTTAATAGCGTCCAAATTATAATTTGCCGCGATTGTGTTCAGTAAACGCTCGTAGCTTATTTTACTTGGAAGGCATATAGTTGCGTCTCGTGTACCAGCCAGTTCCTTGGAGCGAGCAAAAAATAATATTTTTACTGTCACTCTATTTTCAATTTCCATATTTCATCCTGTGAAGAAGAGCAACATTGAATATCATGATAATGATCCGTTTCTAAATTCACAATACTGAAGAATGTTTATACAAATAATGCCCTTGTAATTTTAAAGAACAAGTATCATTTACATAGCTGTACAACGAGGTCACCTTTGCCAAATTTAAATTAAAAAAAGAATTGCAATATTTTTTAATATTATACCAGCACATGATAAAAAGAAAAATTAATGTGATGTTTCTATAATATATTACATACCTATAAGGCAATTTTGTAATTTTAAAATGATGTATGAAATAAATATCAAACACGACATTCACCAAAACATGGTCCGCACATACTGACATGACATTACTGACAATTTAATTTTAAATAAGTCGGAGCTTGAAATGCGATGACGAAACTACGATAATAAAGTTCGAGACCGGTTTTTAAAAGATAATTAACATTATAAGTCACCGAAATTATCACGAATATTTATGAACGAAAATAACTATTTTATTTCTCTAATGGATACTATGTGATTAATATTTTGCAAATGTGTTACTATTTACATTTAATAGGTTATAGTTGCATTTGATAAACTCAGTACAGAAATTATGTATTAAAATATGAGTAACTACTTACCATATTGATTTACAAGACTCTCTTGTTGGTTATACTTATAATATACTTTATTTAATCCGTTATTGAAAAAATAATTCTAAGTATTTGACAAGAAAAATAAAAACAAGAGTTCGCACCAAAAGTCCAAAACTACGAGCAATATTTTTAAATTTTATTTCTTGTCTTCGCGGCTTTGGATTCTTACCTTTAGTCATTCTTTGGACATTCAAATTTAACACAATACATTTAAAATATAATTTTAAAACGATGTAAGCTTGTAAAATGTTTATCTAGTAAAGTAATTTTTTAATAATTTTGTAACGAATCTATTTAAAGAAAGACTTAAATAATTAAGATCATGTTAATAAATTAATTTAACCATTTCGTTAATTTACTGCAAATATTTTATAAAAAGGGGCTCTTGTTTACATTGTTATTTTTTGATATGTGAGGTGATTTAACAAATCTTTAATCCAAATTAAATCCATTATAACGTAAAGAAAAATCATAGTCTATGGAATTTCGCTATTTCCTTGAATGGCAAGTTTTATTCAAGTGACAGTTACAATATAAAAAAGTTACCGGATTTCAAACGGTTTTAAAACGGTGACCGGCGTATATTTGTGTGTGAGTACTGTGAGTTCGACTGCTTTTTGGCAAGATTCCCTCGGGCGCGTTACATAAAATGAACGTCGCACTGCGTGCAGTACAAAAAGTTAAAAATAGATTTTCAGAGTGAGTTGCGTGTTCCGACATTTTTGTTTTCATGTGACATACATACCGCGTTAGTTCTCTTATTACGTTTAGAAATCTAAGTGAAACGCTCTGAAATCAGATACTGTAAACATTGAACTGATTTTTTTGTTTGTCTCGCCGCAGATAGACGTGTGGAGTTAAAGTGTATTCGAAGCGGTGACGCAGTGGTGATACAACGATCAAAATCGGATTTATGAGAGTGATTATTATTTATTAAAATGGCTCAAATAGAGCCGATGGACATAGACGCTATAGAAAGTGACTTCGACAATAAAGAGAACACATTCCACCACAACAATGTGTTGTCAAGGACACCTTGCACTGAGAAAGGGTATGAGGAGTTGGATGTGTCTGAGCTGAATATGAAGTTGAGGTATTCAATCACCCCGGCGTCCTCCCCAATGTCTAAGAGCCTTACTGGGCCATGTTTGGACAACAGAAACTGTAATTCAGGTGAGGATTACCTCAATAACACCGTGGGAACAGAGAATGGTAATCTAACACGGTCATTAAATTCCACGTTGACCAGAAGTGAGAGTGTCAGTAAATCAAAAGTTCTTCCACTACAAACACTGTCAGCAGATCCTTTTGTTGATAGCAACAGGAACTCCTCTATGCGAAGGTTTGTAGAACCCGATAACAACAACATAATAATTTCCGTTGACACTAACAATGATGACAACTTATCGTCACCGAGCATATCATCCTCTGTCACGAATACTCCAGAAGCAACAACACCGACGAAAGAGATTTCGAAGCCCGAAGGTTCACCAATAATGAGGGGCTTGAAGAGTGTCCTGAGTATGTTCCGTCCCTCACAAAGTCCTATTCAGCTTTCCGACGACAATGTGCCAAAGGACATACTCAGTCCAGTAGAATCTCAGTTATCAATAAGCCAGAAAAATGAGTCCGAAGTCACAGTTCAAGCATCAACACCTGTCGCTGCTAAGCAAAAAGACACTTCAAGAAGAAGCAGTCCTCTCAAGGAAAGTGTGGTGTTCAATGATGATTTGGAAAGAGAGCTGCAGTGGAAGGATGAGACAACAATTATTTTTAAGCAAGAAAAGATCCCGGTACACAAATTGTTTTTCCAAAATCCTATCACATCTGAAGTTAAGAATGCTGGCGAACATATGAACACTACTTTGGAATATATGGATATATCATGCAATGAATCAGTTATAGCAGACAGAACTATGACTGATATCGAGCAAATACCAGTGAAAATTGATGGGGCCCTTGCAGTGGAGTCAGATAATGAGTTTTTGGATTGTGAAACTACATTTACCAAAAATGAATCTTGCATATCTGATTACAAGGAAATGGAAATGGCAAATAAAATTGAAGGAAACAATGTTACTGTGGACTTAACAGAAAACGCACCAGGCAAGATAATAAATGAATTAGAATACATAAATATGAATGCCACACAAAATATAAATACAGAAGGTATTTGTGTGGAAACTTGCAAACAAGCATCAGCCATAAGTCAGTCAGTGACTGATATGTTTGCTAGATCTTTAGTAGAAAACTCGAGTAAAATTATAGAAGCTACAATGGGCATGTTAAAAAGTGAATCTTATGATCATACAATCATTCATGATGAACAAATTTCATTAGTGACCCAAGAACATAATGTTAATTTGCAAAATGAATCTCTGGTCAGAACTGCTAAACAATCTGAAGAGCTTAATACTGATGGTAAGATTATTAACAATGATGAAAAAATACTAGACGTTATTAACATTAATGCATCGGCAACAGTTAATAAAATTGATGATTTAAATTTAAACAGTACATTTGAAAATAAGAAAAGCTTAGATGAAACCAAAAAAATGAGTACTGAATTACTTTACGAAGGAGTAATTGGCTCTATTGATAGCTTACCAGATGTTTGTGCAGTAAAATTAAATGAAATAGAATTTTCAAATGTTATGAACTCTGAATATTCTCCTGTAGAATTAAAAGATACTAATGAATCAGATAATTTGAATAAGGATGTAGAGGTTTCCATGAAAAACGCAACTAATCATTCTGCTTCTTGTGATGTAGTTCTAAAACAAGAAATAAATGACCAAAATATTTCTGCATCGAATATTGAAACGCAACATGTACCTGATAGTTTTGAAAATGCGCAACTTCTACAGGATGAACCAAATCTAGATTTATTAAAATCTAATAAAATTAATCTCCAAATTGTAGATATTGAAATACCTGTAGATTATAAGAATTTAAACGAAATTGTTCATAGTTCCATTCATGGAAGTAGTACTATTGCGAATTTTCCCGTGAGCGAATCAATGACCGTTCAAGATGAGATTTCTATTAATACTATGGAATCTGAATTGAATGTACAACCAAAAGTTTCAAATATAGATGTAGGGTCTAAGCAGGTAGATATTACATTTAATACAACAAATTCTGAAAATATTGAAGATATTCCAAGAGTAAATGAAGGAAATTTAAATATGCATACGAGTATCAATCTTGAATCTCAAGCAGATGTTATTCAAAGCTTACATGTAGAATCTAATGTTGCAAATGTGTTGAAAGACAACGACCGTGAGATTCCTGAGCTCAGCATAGGAAATGATATGGTTATTAGTAAATCGCCCTCAGAAATTCCATTACCTGATGAAGATGACATTGAACAAGCTCTCACAGAACCTAAGCTTGGTATTGCGCAAGATGTTACATTCGAAGTATGTAACATGACAGTGGATCTTGTAGGTTCTAATAAATCAATAGCTGATATTACCATGACCGTGGAAGACAATGGAGATGCAACTCGAAATCTTAAAGATGAGGTATCCCCACTAAATGTAACAGTTGATCATGATTTGGGTAATATAGAAAATGTTCCAGTTAAAGATGAATTAAACGAGATACAAACTCCTAACACCCAACATGATACAAACTTAGATGACATAAAATCTGAATCACCTACTGATGAAATTTGTACGTATACTGAAAATCATGCACATTCCGAAATTGATTTCAAGATTGCGATGTCTAAAATCCAAATTGAAAGTACATTCAATGACAAATCTGAAGAGTCCGTTGATGCCCATGTAGATGACCAAAATATGCCAACCACTGAAAAAGCTTGTGAGACTTTGAATATATTGGCAAGTAGCGATGATGTAAAAGAAACAGTTTTACATGACGCTGAAGTAACTTCCGCTTCAAAAGGAGATATTGATGCTGCGACCTTATTAAATCCTGTAAAATCTGACCATATAAATAAAGACGATAAATTTGAAAATGTAAACCAAGATAAAGTAGATGATAATATTAAAAAAGAAAAGGATTTACAAGAGATTGACGAAGAAATAATAACATCAGCTAATAACAGCCCTTACGTTTCAGTTACCGATCTGGCTTTAGATACGGAAGTAAATAAAGAGTCTTTAGAAAATCCAGAAAATCCATTTGAAACAAAGAGAAAAATGTCCTCATCGCCCCCAATATCACCAAAAATTGTGTCAAAGGGTTATAACTTTAACTTCGATGACATGGATGATCCATTTGCAACTAAGACGAAGATTCGAATGTCTCCAACACCGGATTCAACCTTTCAGACTTCTAGTTCGACCTTCAAAGAAACAAAAAGTCTTGAGGAAGTTCCTAAAAAAGTAAATAACAGACGCAAATCCCAGCCGGAGAGGAAAAAGCCAGCACAAAAGAAAAACTTTAACAAAACATATAATAACAAATTACCAACTAAAGAAATTGTACCTGCAATAAATACAGACAATGAGACAATCAGTACTCCAACACAGTCGATGTTGTCTAACGAGGTTTTAAATGATATTGCCTCTCCACCCTTAACAGGTATATCAGATTTTAAACCCGAAAATGCCATCACAATATCTCAAGAAGTTAAAAAGGAGAATATCAAGAATGATATTGAAATTATATCTCAAGAAGATAATAAAAAAGAGAACGGCGCTTATGACAGCACAGCTGTTTCCGTAGAGCAGGTTTCTACCATTCAAAAAGAAGACATTCAACGAATTGATGAAGAAATGAAATGCGTTGAAACAACCGCTGTCGTTTCAAATGAGAAGAGCACATCATCTTCTGAGCAATATTTCTCTTTAGGCACATCATCAGGCGAGAGCACTAGTATCATGAACCGATCCAAAAATGTTTTTAATTTGCCTGAAATTGATGATATGAATTTCAATCCTTTTGCAACTAAATCCAAAATGCGTATGTCCCCACCACCTTCGCATAATTCCACATTTGTGACAGAAGAGACGAAGAGTACCACGAATATAACTACAGAAGTAGGTGATCGTACATTTGATAAAATTGTTATAAAAGATTCTTCGTCTAACATTAGTAACACAACATGCTCTTCAAATAATACGAATGAAAAAGACACAACTGTTCGCGAAGTTCTTACAGAAGATGAAGATACTATTGAAGGGCCTTTCCTAGAGGCAGAGGATTTGAAGCTTATTGAAAAGGTGACAGATATGGACGTTGTGAGCGATATGATGAATTTCGATGAAATAGCTCCTCAAGAGAAAGATGAAAATCTGGAAAATGGTGAGCTCTTTATCGATGCTGATGCATTTGAATTTCTTCTAAATCAAAACAAAAGCTCTACAGTGTTAGACAGCGGTAAAGAAAGTTTGTTTTTGAAATTCGACCCTTTATTTGCCAAAAGAGTATCATCTGATGGCGTTCTTGCTGCTCTTAGTAAAGTACAAAAAAGGCAAAGTACTCCTAAGAAACTCATAAAACCTACGCAAAAAGACGCATATATTGAAAAACCTGTAGCTGGTCCGTCTACTGAGAAAGATAATTATGTTCCAGTTGAAGAGTACAATGAAGATCTATCATCGACCTTGTCGAAACCAATGATGGTTGTTAATCCCGCTGTAAGTTCCATTGTTTCTCCAAGAAGATCTGCTACTCCACCAAAACTAAATCGACGATCACTAACCTTCACTTCCCCCGCCATGGCCGTAATCGACAGACTTCTTTCCTTAAGTGGTAACTCTTCACATTTGGACAACAACACTTCCATTCCTCTGGTAAGTAGGGAACACACAGAAACTGATTTGGCTATCACACAATTAAGGGAGTTGCTAGCTGAAAAAGAAATTCATGTGCATAATTTAAGATGTGAAAGCAAAGAGCTGAAAGATAGACTAGCTGCTTTGGAGGTTCAGGTGAGAAATTTGGAAACAGAAAGCACGGAAAGACTTACCAAAATAAACAATTTAAACGAGCGCCTGTCGGAAAAAACTAAAATAAACAAAAGTATGGCGATTGTTGTAGAGGAGTATGAGAGGACGATAGCTAGTTTGATAGCAGAAACTGAACAGGATAAGAAACGTAATGCGGAAGAACGGATGAGGCTAATAAAAGAAAGAGACGAACAGACAGCGCACTTGACTAGTATGGAAGTATCCTTTAGTGACTTGCACAGCAAGTACGAGAAAAGTAAGCAGATAATTCTGAGCTGCAAAGCCAACGAGGACACCTATAAAAAGTCGATAAAGGAGTTTGAAGATAATTTTACGAAAATGCAGAACAACTACGAACTGCTTAAACAACACGCAACATCGAAACTGAACCATGCAAATCAGGAGTTGGAGAAGATGAACCGTGCGCACGAAGCCGAAGTACTAAAGTTGAACGCCATGATTAAAAGAAAAGATTTACACATAACATCTCTAGAAGAGACGCTCACCCAAAAAACTAAGGCCAACGAGGAGCTAACCGCAATTTGCGATGAGCTCATCAATAAAGTTGGATGAACTAATTTTAGTTGTAGTCGAAACGTAAATTTTTATAGTTTTCCTGTGATCTAGACTGGTGTTTCAACGCTTGTGCGGCTTATCTTATGATAAGTTGCAACAAGTCATAACTCTGCGCGTGCCAAAATAGTACCAAGACTGTAATTTGTGATAGAAATTTAAACTCATTTTAATACTAAATCTGCTTTAACTGTGTTTAGAAAATCGATAGTAGTGATAAATTCCACACTTTATTGGTAACTTACATTTTTTCTTGTGAGTAATTTTAACAATTTATTATGGGATTAGTAAGTTTTTTTTTTGGAAATACAGATATTTTTTATACATTTTGCATTATGCTGGACATAATCTAAATGTGTAACGAATGGTTGGGGGTATGAGAGTGTTTATCGAATTCATCACATTTAGTTCATGTTGTATGAAAGGACTAATTTCTGAAGTCTAAATCTACAATTCGTTTATATACTCATTGTTTGCCATTTCTTATCAAGTATGACCTGTTTATAAGAATAAGTTAATTTAAATTTAACTGTTGTAATTATGTTTTCGCGTTAATATTGATATTGGAGGAATAATTAGGTAAATAGTTATATTTTGCCAGTATCTTATATGTAGATTCAACATATTTTTTGACATTATATCAAATAATTTAGAAATTAGATCCAATTATTTTGGTAAATATATATTTTTTTTAATGTTACTATTACAGTGTGTATTTTAAATCACCTACCCGCGATACACGATACGTGGTAAATTTATAAAGTATTCCAATACAAATTCAACTGATTTGATGAAATTGTATCTTAGGTAGACATAATGAAACATAGAAAAGTTATTTTTATTATTAGAATTTGTAACCTGGCCACGACATTGTCTATAAATTTGAATATGAGATGTGTAGGTATATGAATCATAAAATATATTTTTTTTAAAGTAATTTTCCACTTGCATACAACTTGATTGCAAGATTAGATATTATTCGAAAGTATTTTAATTCCTGATTCAATTCTGAAAATATTTTAATATTTGCATATGTATAACAGTATTTTTTATCTTACATTGTGATTTAAGAATATTTAAAATATTTCTAGAATCGGAAGTAACTGAAAAATGCATGTGTTGTATTGAAATTGTATTAAAATTGTCCATTCCCACTATTCGACATAAATGCTTGTGTACAAATGTATTAGTGGACAGCAAACATGTAATGATTGTGTACGTTGTTCTTGCACGCGGAAATAAGTGATAATAACTTAATAATCGAAAATGAGTGAGCAAAATTTAAATTTTAAATTGTAATGTATTAAGAACTAGCTGTGTTCTACTGCTTCGTCTATTTGGAGTGATGTGGATATTGTATGGTATTGACATTATTATAACAGTCAGTGAATTAGTTTTTAAGATTTCCTGTGTGCAGATGAAATTATGTTGTTGGGTATTGAAAAAAATAACTGACCGTAACCACAGCCCATCTATGGGAAGCTTGATCTGTATCAAAATAGTCACGTTCTAGGAATGCTAATGCTAAATGCTAATGTTTTCATAAAATAGTTTTTTATTAGGTTTTTAAGTATCTTTCATTGAATATACTAATCGGCTTTAATGACATTAATTTCAATATATAATTAGGTTTTTTAATACAACGTTTGTAATTCTTGACTAATACGACGCGAGGTTTAAGTATGCTTTTAAATTGAGACCATTAATTGTCGATCTAATAAACCTGGTGGTTAAACATCTCTAATGTACATTCAACTTTATCAAATATCGATAATCTTTGCCGAACAATTTCGCGTGTAAGAATTTGGTGCACAATTATTAGCAAGTCCTATTTGTAGCACATGTTGTAGCGCACGGGTTGTTAAATATACTATTTTTGTAAAATACGACATAAACTGACATTATTTTAATTATTAAAGTTATTGATTTTTTAAACCAGGCATTTTTATTATCCTATCTTTGATTCGCACCCGGATCTACGTAGTTTAATGTATAGAATTGTATTTTCAGTACATAAATGAAGCTAAACATAAAAGTTAATGAATCAAATAGTTTTATTATAGTAATACAGCTCCAGAGGGCGCGTTGCGTTTACGTTTATATGATAGTTATCCAATGAAGCTTGTTAACTTAGAGCTATTAAATAAGTCTTCCATGGGAGCATTATATAGTTGGTTGGATTATTTTATTGACTACAGAGCGTTTGTGGTGAATGAAAGTTAAAAATAAGTCACTAATTGTTTAATTTATTGCATGGTCGCAAGTTATCAGTTTCCTCCACACATTTCCGTCGGGACAATATTATTGTTTGTTTATAACTGTTTGTTTATAACTATAATTATTAGTACCTTTACTAATAATTATAGATATGCATAGCGGAGTATTCTTTATTCTAAATGGAGCACTTTATTAGATTCCTATTAACAGTTCAATAAACACTTCAATGGCTTATCCTGCTGTTGATGATGTTCAGATATAAATATCTTAATCTTTAAGACAAGACAGATACAAGAATAAATTTAATTCCCTTAAACTGTTTTTATAATATGGCAGTTAACTGTTCGTTTATTTTAACGACGTGGCGTGTGATATTGTTATTGACGTTATTGGTTCGATGCCCCGCGGGAACAAAATGTTTGTTTATTCGACGTTTATTTCTGTCTGGGACCGTTTGTGAGGTTTGTCGGCATAGGAAAATCACGTATTTTTCAAAATAACCTGAAAGGCAGATGTATATGTTTTAGATAGGTCAGCCACATAGACTTTCGGGTTCATCTCGAACAGGTTCTGTTCATTTGTCTGTTCTGGAGTTGCTTGTTTCTTTATTTATCTGTATGTGCATCTGTGACAATACTAATGTGAAATATATTGCTAGTTCTTCGATAACACTTAGACACAAATACCAACATGCGTTATTTACGGAAGAGTAATGTGTTATTATCAAATATATTTTTCCACATATTTTTAACCAGGAGAGGCGTGACGCAGATACCACTACGATGTTGCTTCAATGCGGACATTAATATGTAATTAAATGACAGAAACGCAATATTGTTTTTTAAACACGTATGTATATAAATAATACTTTCTTCTCCTATTTTTATTATGTGTTGATTGATTGTACTATTCGTAGATTGGACGTAGTTTGTTAAAAAGTAATGAATCGGACATTATATAACAAAGTGATTGTTGAAATATAACGATGTACCAAGATAATGTGTCATATTTGATACTATCGAAACATGCGTGTTAAGTTTCAGCTCGGCCGCGAACCTAGTGGAGCGTGATGGACAAGAACAATCACCAATTAACATTCACAAGGGGATTATTTATTATGCGCCTCCACGTGCTCTCATTCGGTTCGTGATTAAATATTATTAAAATTCTTATACATATTTTATTACAAAACTGTAAACAGTTGTAAAATTACCTTAATTAGTTAGTACCTTAAAAAAGATCGTCTTTATAAGCAATACTTAACTAATCCAGAACCGATAATTACATATGACTGACGTCGTGTTTCTATCATGGACAAGGGGAGGTTATGGTTTCTGTAACCCCTGGTGGTGAAAAGGAAAATTCAATCTTCAAACGGGCGGAGATTCTTCGTGATTCGATTGCGATTTGTCAACAAATGCCGGAGTCTATTTTTTTTTGGAATCCCTATACGTTGGGGATTCCAGAATAAAATAGTTCACAAAAAAAAATAAGACTTATTCGCCGATTGCCATTGTTAATGAAGCTTTGTCGGTATACTTTTGCCCATGGTCTCTACAGTTGACAAGATGCTCTGCTACGCCTGGGGGCTACGTTGACACTGACACAGTCGTGCTTAACATTCCTAACGAAAGGTAGAATTACGTGTAGCGGTAAATTCTCCGGAGTCAAATATTTTGACGACCCACGTGGTGGAGCAGTCATCATGCCGATCTGACACGCAGTGGGTCCCGGGTTCGATCCCTGGCCAGACAGACATATGAATGATGAGTTTAGATTTCTGTTCTGGGTCCGGGTGTTTGTGTATTCGTCTTTGTGTGTCCATGGCACCCACGAC
>DWTU01001968.1:0-12220 GCA_018251515.1 Cecropterus confusis | reverse complement strand
CAGACCCAGAACAGAAATCTAAATCCATCATTCTGATGTCTGTACGGCCGAGGATCGCTCCCAGAGCCCAACGCGTGACATCGGTATGAAGACTGATCCGCCCCACGCAAGTCGTCATATACCTATATACTACTTCTTTATAAGATTAAAGTCGTGTCTTCAAGCGGTATATGTAGAACACACCTAAAGGTCATAATTTATGTTTGTACAAAAAAATAATAATAGCCGTTGAATCAAATTGGTGTTATGTTTACTACAGCTTTCATGGTCAATAATCACTAAATAGACAGAAGTCATACTTTGGCTTGAATTTATAAATACTTTCACATGCCTAGATAACACGTGTAGAAAGTACAGATAAAACGCAAGATGCCATATTGTCTGTCATCTACATATCAAACAATTACAAATGGCGCAAGAAAAACGTCTCACGATCGATGAAACAGTTGATGTCTATAATTAGATTCTTACTTTCATTTGAAGCGCCGCAAAACTGACATTGATTCATTCGGTACATATTCAAATGTTTTAAAGTTTCACGCACCCTCGTGGGTACGTCATTCCGTGACGGCACGAAGAGCATACGTTCGTGTTCGCATCATGCGATCGTAAATCCAGCGATAGTGACGCGATACCGACAAATCATTCAAACTCGTCGATCGTAAATGCGCCGGCGCAACGCATTAATCATTGAACGGAATAAGACCGCGGGCGCTCCCATTGGCCGCTTCTGATCGAACAATTATTCAAACGTCGGGCTCTGATTGGTCGGCGGAGAGTTTTTTTAACGTTGACAGCGTGATGGATTCGACCCTTCGACGCCTGCGCAGGCTATAGCATTGTATGTGCGATGCACTCCGCATGTACGAGTATATTATGTTTTTACGGCTCTCTTAGACCGTTTAGACGCGCCATTAAACAGTGAACCGTTTTTTGTGTGTTGACTGACTAATTGGTTATCAAAATGATTTATGTTCGAACGAGTCGGACACAATGTTGGTTGTGTAAGAAGAGGACAGCATATGAAGCATAGCTTCCTGTTGTAATAAAGATAAACACAGAGTACGAGACTGAGTGTGACGTCAGAAATAATGATTACAAAAATGGCGTCTATAAACTTTTGCAATTACAGTGATGCGTTGTTAAAGTAGTTTCTATCTATCTATTTCTTTCTTCCCAAGTTGTGGTTAGGTAAAGTATAATGACCTACATTGAATCACCGATATAGTATATTTCCGGCAGCTTTACGTCGATGTCTTAAGTTTTTACAGTCCATTTTGTCACCTGTCTTCCCACTTACCTGTAACAAAAAAAGAAAAAATATTAAAAAAATGACAAATTAGAACAGACTAAATTAATATTATCTTTAATTAAACGAGCCGGACGACATAAATATGTCAACATAAATAGTAAATGACTATATTTTTTATGAATCATATACGTATTTTAATGACGTTTTCTTATGTTAGGTTTTTCATGTCTATCTATACTAATCTGACCCCCTAAATCGATTTTGATGTGAATTCACGGAAAAGCAGAATAATTTATGTAATCGACTCCGCCTGGAGGAAAGATGGGTTATGTTTTTGTAAACAGTGTATTACAAAAATGAAATACTTATTTAGTATTATGAATAGTATCATCGCACCTAGAGTACATTGAAACTTATTAAATTAAATGTAAAACCCATACATCTTCTTAAATTACTTTACTGCAATGTCTGTAACAGGCAAATTAAATATGGTCCTTCGAGCCGAATTCTGGAAGACGACAAATTTCAAGACGACACGAGTCAAGTACAGCGGTACAGTGAGGGAAACAAATGTAAACGTACACTGAAGGAAACAAATTTAATGTCCAAAAAACTCATTACCGCAGCCGCAACGGAGCAGAAACTGCGACAAAATGCAGTCTGAGGTCGAATTAAATAGCTCGCGACAAATGCATTTAGCTCGGCAATATGGGGGCAATATGAAGGCGATGAGCCACATTGCCTTTATATTGCTGTATACGCCTTACACCTGTTATTGGTGACATGTCTCTTAAACTTTTTACACGTTTTTTATAAGGTTGACTTACAGAATTTACATACACATTTTTTTCCTATAAGATGTTTATTATTGTTTATGTCGAATTTTATGTATATCTTAGTGTGTTACTTGCAATTTTGTTAATGTCGCACTGCTGGCATAGGCTATACGTATGGCTAGATTAACCTGATTAACATTAGGTATACTGTAGGTACTATACTACTTCCGTTAATGATAAAGCCCTATTATTAAATTTAATGGCGACAGAATGCATCAGGAGGATATGGTGTTTAATTAGGTATTTTATTTTATTCACCATCTCATGATCATTTGTAATTGGCTTGTCCACTTATTTTGAATAAGAAAAATAAGTGCACGTATATGCCTATTAGTAAATAACTCAACCAGTTTAGAAAAGTTGTCTAAAAAACCTTAATTAGGCAGCCCCGAATTTTACGATCTGTATATTCAACATACACCTTGTAGATAACTTGATAAGTATCACCAAAGTTGTAAAATAACCATGACATTTAGTATCAATTCGAATTCTGATTGTTATCGAGTTACTCCATCGAGCACATTAAAATTAATACTGGAATTAACAATGCAATTTGAGAAGTATAAAAATGAAGGAATATGGAAAAGTGTCTCATTGGTAGCGAATAAAGACATGGTGGTTAGGCGAGAAAAAAGTATGTGTGTGCTGTAAATAATGAAATATTGAGAATCAGGGAATTAAGACATGCTTTTTCAAAAATCGATTAAGTAATCACTGCACCAAAGTTCTTATACAAGTTACGAAGAAACATCGTTAGCATGATTCAAAAGGGGCTACAGCGCTGTTTAGTTGTACTGCCGACAACCGCTTTCGTAACGCATTTCCGTGTCATTGAGTTTCAAATCACAACGTTTTCAAATGTGTTACTTCAAGAAGTTGGCAGAAATATTTAATCTTATTATGTTTAAATCAGCCAGTTTTGCAATATTTAATATATATTTTTTTATCCCCAAGACATTTTCGATGAACGATACTATTGCCTGATGTGAATAACAACCGTGATCTTATTCCTGAGAATTTATTCAAAATTATCACAAATAGTTTTACTATCTGACCTGAAAATACATAAATTGTTATTATTCAACGAAAATCTGAATAAAATAATATGTTAAAAAATATTTCGGAATCGCATAGTGGATATCCGTCGAAGGTAGAACGCAGTAAAGTTGATACAGCATCATGATGGCAGATGGAACCGAGATTTGTTTAAAACTTTTATTGCTTGGTCCGCCATTAGAAAATAATAAAAACTCAAAATTGGACGTTTCAATGTGATTTTACGAGGCGTTAAAATAACATTAACTTTACAATGTTATAAGCGATAGAAGTATAAACTAATATAGACTAACCAGTGCACTTTCACACGTACCACTAGCGCACCACACCGCACCGCACACATGAAAATGCATAATTTTGTGGTCCAAACAGTATGGACAATACTGACCACGTCACAAGCATAACGCAATTACAAGCAACACCGCGAAAGGAAAGCCGTCCACTCCATCCGACACATTTTTGTAGCTTGCACAATGCAGCAACGCTATGCACATGTAACCACATGATTATCGCTGTAATGAAAGTGTGGAACATGTGAATAGGGCATTCGACCGCGTGGGCGCCACGTGTTATACGTGTTATGTTAATAAAATAAAAATTAAACGTTAAACAAATGTCCGCTTGTATCTAATAGAGATAAGCATTAATTTTTGATTAGCTGTTGATTATTCAAACGGTTCTTGATTAGTTTTAGTAATCAGAAAATGGTGGTAATCGATTTGTATCGGAAAACGGGACTGTTTTATAGGGCGACTCTATTATTAATGAAAAACATTTAGTTTATTATTATTTTCTTCGTCCCATTGCTGGGCAAGACCCTTTTTATCAGATTGAAGTACCAAACGAGCATGCAGTCCACCTGACGGTAAGTGGTTACTGCCGCCCGTGTCGAAGTGCGATGTTCACAGTGACCAACGGCGAACATTTTTTTAATCTTTCTCCTGTTATTTTCCTTGTGATGACATTCATCATTTAAGTCCTTGAGCATTATTCCTAATATGAATATAACGTCGAAAACTCTGACAGAATTGAACCTCGGACAGGGTTTCTATTCCAACCTATCACTTCCTATACGCCTGTTGTTTCCTCAAATAGCCACCGCTACAACAAAATGTTTGACTCCAGCCGGGTCGAGATCTCGATGTTGGACGTGTCGTGTATTTTTGTCACCAGCATCAATAAACAATGGACCAGCTCAGTTGAGAGCTAATGTGTGTTGATCTTATTCCACTCAGTGAAATACTGCCGCTAATGTTACTATTGGTCCTTGCTAGTGTTTCGAGTGAGTTGTTATCGAGTTTTGGTATGGATGATAGTTTTAAAATGTCGAGCGAAAGTCTCTTGAAGTCGAAGCGAAAGTCTTTAACATATATATTCGAGCTAAAGTAATTTGGATGCATTAATACAAATCGTGTATGCATTGAAATGTCATAGGATTAATACGAAATAACTGTAAAGTAAAATTTTAATTTTGAATATTTTTCTTAAGCTTTGTCAAAATTACTGTTAACCTAAATTATTAAATATTATATTTGAAAACACTGATTTAAAACTTTATAACCTACCTAATTTGAAACGCCAATATTTGTTTTTGCACTAAGTAAAAAGTTTTACAACGCAGAGTACAAATAACTGTAATGGACACGGAGTCCAAAAGGTTTTTCACCAATTTTTACTGACTATAAGACTTGAATTACTGTGAAAATATTATTGCACATGCCCTGAAAAGGTTAAATTTTATTTCATATTTCCGTTCTGCTTATGTTTCTTTTCTGTTGACTGTCAACACAATCGAGTCCTTATTATTTCCGCAGGACATTCGCAACGTTGGTAAGGGTATTTGCATCTAGATTCTAACGATACAGCACACATTAAGACGGAAGTCGGATCACTGAAAATAACCGGACCCCGTGACAACGACGTTATTCGATTATGGCCAGACGCCGCCGAATTAGGAAGATGTTCCGTTCGGTTCTCCGTACCTATTAGCTACAACAGTTCCAAATTGGCCGGTTGACGATATCTCCGTCGGTCAGTTTTACTCCTGAACTAGAGGATACCAATTTTATACCATTACGAATGGGATCTATATATAAAAATCTCGATTGAAATTAAATCCAGTGCATAGTTCGATAAATTTAACTTGTCGTCATATAGTATGTTACTTACATACTTACGTAATGTCAAAATTTATCACATACTAATTCATCCGATCTCCACACTCTAAAGTACCACCAGTCGATTTTACCTCCGGTTAAGCCTCAGATAGTATTATGGATCTATTTTATAGATCAGCTAAATATAGTACTGCTAAAGTACTATATTTATGGAGTTTCCTAAAGTATTTAAACTTAGTGCCATTTGGTGTCGCTCTTGAATAGCTCTCTTCCGGTGGATGTCCTATGACCAGATGTGGGCATCAACGGGCAAATGGATAATTGAATCGACAACTTGGTCAAAATACCAATTAACATCTTTTTCTATTAAATTATTTTTCTTCAACCATTTCCTAGTGCTAATCTACATTATACTTATAAAGAACTGTGCGAAATTTCATGCTTATCATGATGAGTTAGAGGTAATTAATTAAATAAATATCGCATTACCACAGAACACGACAAGACCATTTAATACATTTGCAAACGGAAATAATTTGTATGAAGTAAGTACGAACATATTTCCACTATACCAACGCACCGGACATGATCCATCAGACGATATAAAAACGATTATTAGTGAAAAATTATCTCATAGCTTGATAATAATTAGTCAAATTAAATGTCAAGTAATGCTTAGTTGGTATTTTTGAAGATTATATTTAGTAAATAATACATGCCTTTTTCTCATATTAGGAAGTATTTAATTTATCTATAATATTATATTTTTAAACGATCGAGTGTCATCCGACATTAAGTTTTTTTGCACTAACCTAAAAGTGAAATTTAATATGTCAATGCATGGATATTTTCATTTACGTAAATAGAGAGCATTGTACAGGTATCCTTCCTATGATAATCCTTACATATCTCGTAAGGTTCAGCCGATCTCAAGATCTGTTGGTACATGCCTGAAATTTTTAAAATATGCATCATCAACTTGCATGCATTTCTATAGAGAAATCACAAAAAGGCAATGGATGGATATAGATCCATCCATTGCTTTTTTGTGAAACACTGCTGGACCTAAATTCAATGGAAGTTTTTGCCCATGATGTAACACAGAAAGGAGCTGTTGCCCATTTCTTGAATTTGTCCCTTAGTCGCCTCCTACGACATCAACGGGAAGACCAATTCTAGACACCACACGGCACACTCTACATACATTCACAAATCCATTTGACAGATAAAATATATAACAAGTTTATTATTGTCGCTATAACAAACAAATAAATAGCATATCGATAATCGTAATCGGTTCGAAACCGATAAGTACAGTCACGGAGAAAAGCTAAAGGTCGCGGAGGATCGATCGACGCAGATGTCAGTATTAATCGCTGACTTTAATCCGTCGGGCCGCTGATAAATCAACGCTAATTGTGCCTATTTATATTTATCAAGTCGGCCGGCCGGCTAGACTGAGAGCCTGCGACAGTAAGATACGTATTATTTATTCATATCGAACCTATTCTGTACTACAGTATCATATATTAATTCATTTATAAAAAATACATACAAACGAAAGTACTCTACATAAGATAATTATTAATTATTATTTGAAATAGTAGTCTGTTTTCATATATTATATATAACATGAATTTTATCTATTTGTCCATTTCATATTGAAAAAATTATTATGCAATATTTAAATTATCTATCAACAGTATCAATAGCTGATATAACGTAAGTTAATAAAATTGTGTTGCCTTGTCTTGTCAACCCATTACCTCGTTTCCTCTCAGAATGAGAGTATGATGGCCATAGTCTACCGCGCTGGCCAAGTGCGAATTCGTAGGTAAAATTGCCTGCCGTGAAAATTTTCAAAGCATAATTTTTCTGCTTACTGACAAGCTCTCGGCCTAAAGACTTGCAGCGTACTTTCCGTCCAGGCGCCATTTTCGTAGCGACCGCGACACGTCGATGCCAAGTCGTTATTAATTTCACTGATGTTCAGCATTTATCACCGCGAGTGATGCAACGAATATTTATAAACAAACACATTATATTTCAAGAAAACAACGTATTTTTATTTCAACCGACTGATCCCTTGATGTTGTCATTTCGTTTGAAACCGTTATTACTTAAATTTAACTACGGTTATGAGATTGACCCTAATACGATGTTTAATGTTGTAAAAATATTCCAATTTTTGCACTTAGGTCTCATTTATTGTAAAACCAATGTGCTTTTGACCGATTTTTATTGATTTTTTTATTAAAATCAGCGATTTTGATTACGGAATCAAGTATGATGATCACACGGATAATTAGGTCGCAGTTCATTTATACATTAAAAACAAGTTTTTAACATAATTAGCGTAACGACAAGGAAAGTGAATGTAATTGATATTAAAAATAATGTTAAAAACCTTTTGGTTTTGATTGTACCTCAGATTAAATAGCAAGTGAAGTGATAAAAATATACACCAATGACCAATTTTACTTCAACCAAACACTTTCGTGATACAGTATAAATGAAATTAATTAAAAATGTGTTTTTTTTATTGTTAATTTTCTTCAGACACTGGGTAAATATCAAAATACGATGCAACACATAATATTATTAATCAGACACTCAAAAGAAAGGTTATTAAAACGGAAACATAATAAAAACTATTAAATAAACTTTTGTATTTAGCATCTTTAATGTTCGAAAAACAGAAAGTCAGTCACAACACTGTCTAATAAAAGTCGATAACCAAAAGGTGTTTGGGTCGTAAACCACTCAAAAGTTGCGTAAAAAGAGTCGAAAGAATGTAATAAATAATATCCTTCCCTTCGCAGTACAGCTAACAACACATAAATCGCGATAAACTATTCGGAATCAATATCCACGACTGACAAACTTGCTGGCTGATCCGTCACGGCTTTCGAGAAAAACTTGCGTTTTATCAATGGCCGTAATAACGTATTTTCTGTTCCCTCATTGTGGTATTTCTAATAAACTATCTCTAGGAGATACCCCGGGACGTTTATGGGTGTTTTTGACATATTTGTGACGGTCCAAGATCGGGTCTCGTCAGGGATTTATAGATTCCGAGCCATTTCGTCCGATGGAGCCTCGGTCATTCTTTGTGGCTTTGTTTTTTTGTTGTTTATGATTTAGTGTTATGTGTATCTGGATGACGGACTTTGTCTGATTTGTTGGATATCGGGATGAATGTGGATGGTAGAGGATATAGAAATATAACAGGTAACTGAAGGATAAAATTTTATTGATACGCACATATTATGATATGAATACCTACGTTATGTATTATTACGTACGTATAGGATTTATGTGCTTATGCTTTATTTCGTTTTTCAAAAACGACTGGGCAATTTATCTGTCGGTTATATTGTATATGTACTCTTCCAAATATATTTAAATAAAGTTGCAGCAATGTTTATAACAAACATAGTGAACGTAGAACGGTCTACGTTGTACGACGCTAAATCTCTAAAATATTGGTTCATTTTCAGTTTTTATAGTATGGAAGCAGCAAACGAGCATTTAGCCCACCTGGTGGTAAGTGGCTACTGGCGCCCATGGACATCTGTAATAAACCTTAGGTAAGATCAAAGTCTCATCTAAGGTTAGCCACAGATGCGTTGCTACCCCTGAGGACTAAGATGATTATGCCTCGGAAAAGCACCACAATACAACAGCGCACAGCACTGCTGTTATTAGGCATAAATAGATGAGGCGGTGGCGCTCTCGGAGTCGAACCACAAAGAGTTCAAGTAAGTTCAGTAATTTTAATAATTTAAGTTTGTAAGGCATAGGGTAACTTTAACCGTCTCAATAACCTTGTACTATTAACACAGTACACCCACTCTAAAGTATTGACAGACAAATTAATGGATGGATAATTAAAGGGGCGATTAGAAATATATTAGTGCAAGTGCGTAAAAGCTCGTATAAAGTAAATCTATACATCTATACATATAAATAAAATTGAAGTGTCTCTTGACGATACTGATAACAAAATATCAATTACTAAAAATTTTGTCTGTCTGTTGGTTGTTCTTGTTAATCTCTGAAACCGCTGGGCCGATGTTGACTGGACTTTCACTGTTAGATAGCTGATGTCACAGGGCGTAACTTAGGCTACTTCTCTTTTAGAAAATGTAATTAGGGTCCCGCACAAAAAATTTAAACCTACCAAACCGCGCGCGCACTATATGCACGCAGCCACCGTCACTGCCGCTAATGTCAGTTGCGATCAGTCTTCTCTGAAACAATGTTATAATGTTGAAATTGAAAAAGAAAAAAGATCGAAAATTTCGGCCATATGTAACTATGTGAAGTTACATTCTAAAAACGCAGGTATATCCGCGGGGCTCAGCTTGTTATAGTCTATAGATTGTTTTATTGCTTTACTTAAATGTTTTTGTTAAAAACACGTCTGTGTGTCTGCTTATGCCCGTCATTCAGTAGTAAATGAACCGCATGTGATAATTATCTAAATGACTTAAGGTTTATTTATATCAACAGACATTGACCGTGTCAAGCACGGGCCGTGGCAGTCAGACTATTATTTTTCTGCACACTATATTATTAATCATTCCTTATTATTATTATTAATTATTAAGTCTATTCTGTATTATAATATGTTACGGGTACTCACGATGTGCGGTTTTATGAAATTCTTTTGAATTTCTTTTTGCCTTATGAAATTCTTTTGAATTCAATAGAATTTCATAAAACCGCACATCGTGAGTACCAGTAACATATTATAATGTATCAATTCCGCGATAATATTATTAGTATTATTAGGTAATATTATTAATATTATTAATCTAAAATCATCTATTCTGTCTGCTACGCTACGTTTCTGATTCGTTCTATGTCTGTAGATGTAAATGAACCAATAAAACACTGACACATATCGTCACCGCACATGGTCGCCTGCCTTCATTGCGATCCACTAGTAATGTATATATTACATGCCCGTAATACCCTCCGATGTGAGGCATGCTATTCATTTTTATGTGACAATGTTCGGCCTCTCAAAGGCTGTGTTTATGATTCAAGCTGCATCGAAGTGAAAGCTATGTATTGGATATGCTTCATTATAAGGACGCGCTCAAAATTAACATTTTTAAAAGTTGTATTTCTTTTTCGACTTTGTGTACAAATGACATAAAAATGAGTGAATGAAATTACCCATTAAAGATACCGTACTATGTTTGAGGACTACCGCCACAACTGCCTCTTACGTGACTGCTTCACGTCTGGCGTTGGTGGAAGGGTATGCCCACTGACTTACATATGAGTCGACCATCTTACACTTCAGGCAGCGCATCTGTGATCGAATTGAAGTAGAACCTATTCTTTAAGGAATTGGGTACTACTCAATTGGTTGGATTTTCATAAGCAGACCACATACAATCAGCTCGTATGTTAATTTAATTTCATGAAATAAATTCAATGGAACGTGCTGGTATAAAGGGTGAAGCATATACATAAGGCGTTCCAACTAAGCCCTTCTGTAATTTTTTATCAGTGATTAACTAAAATTTGCAATTATATCTCAAGATGTTTTACGCTGTTTCTAACAGAAGTAAAGGTGTGAATGCACTGTCCTTGCTTTTCGTGAATCACACTGATGTATATACAGAACGCCCACTGTACCGCTGTCAACCTTTTGTCATAGACTAACGCCGTGACTATGTAACATTGTTCAGATCTTAAATTAATACACACTTTAGTCTTCCAGCTTAAGAGTAATAACATCCATAACCAACTTCGATCTAAATCAAGGTAGACTTTACATTAGGTACATTCCACATTTCCACAGCATTTATAACAAATCCATAAAATATTAAACACCATTCTATAACTTATCAGTATCAAAAGTTCGATTTTCTGCCAGCCAACATGTCGTTGAACACAAAAAAGTACAAAATAAATGAAAATATTGACATAAAATGCAGTTTAACTAATCGCCGTAATTCGTTACTTTTATAACAAAGTGCCTAACCTATATAGTTCACGCATAAATTACCTCTTCATAAGACAAAGATAAACCAGAACCAATAACGATAAAATATCCGCATCCATTACGAGCGGTTTAACGCGCAATCAATTCCCAACCGAGCATCTAGCGAGCAGAGTCCAAAGTCGTCACATATTCAAATAGGCATAAAACTACAATGTTACTCTTGTCGCGTCTGCTAATTTACGCGATTAGTCTTAGGTGTAGTGGCGTTGATATAGTAGTGGTTTGATACCCTGGGACGTGAAGCGACAGCTGTGGGTCTAAAAATAGAGTCTGGACGCGCGATTCCGCGTTTTTCACTGTCCATGCTCGCATCAATTCCTGTCTACATTTGTTAGCGAATGACAGATGCTTACGCCTCTGACAGTTACCAACCACCGTGCCGTCATCCCCACCCTTATGTGTCATACTTAAAGTCTATTTTACGTGCATTAGATGCACTAGATCTTACGTCTGCGTGCACGCTTCGCCTTGTAGTTGTCAACGTGATAATGACGGTCGCGCTAAGGACGTGTTTATGTTAACCCTTTGAGCTGTTTTAGATCTGAAAAATTGTTAGTCGACTGCAGTTTCGACAAAATCAAGGGGAAATGCGCACAGGCTAATAAACTAGTCGTGTTATTGTGGCAAACACTGACGATGAGGACGATGATCCTCATCATTTACTGCCTATATGTCGCCTACAAAATGTCTTCAAAATCCAGTCGTTCCAAACATTTTCACTATAACACTTTGGTGTTCGTAGAGGTTATTAAGATGTATCTTTTTTCGAATGAGCTTTCACCTACTTCACTTGATTTAATTTATTCAATTTTAATTTTAAGTATAGCTATCGTAAATATTATTATATCACTTATTTCTTTTTTATAGTATGGAAGTAGCAAACGAGCATGCAGCCCATCTGGTGGTAAGTGGCTACTGCCGCCCATGGACATCT
>DWTU01001967.1:0-12221 GCA_018251515.1 Cecropterus confusis | reverse complement strand
ATTATTGCGGAATTGATACATTATGATATGTTACCAGTCCTCACGATATGCAGTTACATGGATCGTGGATCGCGAAACACCGCCGTTTCGCCGTGACCACGATCCATGTAGCTGGGTCATATCTTCTCTCAGATTGAGAGTTTCAAGCCATAGTCCACCGCGCTGGCCAAGTGCGAATTGGTAGACATTCATAATGACACTTGTAATTGTAGGAACAATCATGTAATTGTAGGATCAATTTATTACTTTTTCTAATGATAATAAAGTAGCAAACGAGCATGCAGTCCATCTGATGGTAATTGGCCACGCCACCAATGGACATTTGTAATTAACCCCAGATAGTTTTACCACTTGAAGGACAAACCAAAACAAAATAGCACTTAACCATTCTGTTATTAGGCATAAAGATAATTAATGAACATATTAATTTCTTTTATACTTCCAGAATCAAGTACTGTTATTTTGAATCCTGACTTTTAAAATGTTTCGGAAATATACCGCATAAAGATAGATAAAATACAAATATTGATGAAACTAGAAGTTTCACTTCGTCAACTTTAAAATGTTTCCACAAAGACTTCACGGTTGATTGCGTCACGTTTCTGAAAATCGAGCTCTTCAGAAAGCAGTAACATTAATATTTTGCTGAGAAACATTTGGAACTAAATAAATCAGCAACTGCAAAATTTAAATTTTAAGAATAACAACGTAACTTCAAGAAGTGATAGCTAGTCTGTATTGTTAGTTAAATGTATTCCTTACAAAATAACCGTCATTTGCTTTATCAATTAAGAACAAGTGACATTGTTAAAATATTTATATAAAAACCTGACTGTTTAAAACGATTGTTTTCCGTCAGTTTGAGTTTATTGTTTTTAAGCAGCCGGCTTCTGATAATACACTTCATTTAAAGCTATTATATGAGATTTTGTTATTAATATAGCATTGTTTATGACAGTGTTGGTACTATCGGTTTATATATCGTCTATACTCTATGGGTTGTTCCTTCTTGCTACCTGGATTATAAAAGTGTAACGTGTAACTCAGATGAGAAATACTAAATAAAATCCACGATTCGCTACAAAAGATCTGCTTTTATTTTAAATAACATCAGTTTTCGTCAAAATATATAGTAACATAAAAGTATAATATTTTTGTAATTTGAGCTGTAGCGCGTGCTAAATAACAGCAACAAACATACATATATACGTTCCAAAAACCCTACTCTCCTTCTGACGCAGTCCGGTAAAAACATCGTATCTTACCCGAAGACTATGAAACATTCGCTTGGCTGTAAGTGTCAGGGCTGAGTGAATTTCAGCAATCATTTACATCAAAATTTCATGGCCTTATATGATCGGACACATACATACATACGCACGACGCTGACGCTTGCAGCGCAAAGCAAATAATTTTCGAAGCGAATAATACTCGAAAAGAATAATACTCGAAGCGAATAATACTCGAAACGAATAATGCTCGAAGCGAATAATACTCGAAACGAATAATGCTCGAAGCGAATATTTTAAAGCCCTCGGGTTAGAGTTATTCAAATTAAGTTTTTAAAGCTATTTGAAGTTTACAAATCAACACGTGGCCGGCGCGATGGACTATAGTCAAAACCTTTCACTCTGAGAACGCGTGTCTACCTGTGAGACAGTAATGGGCTGACGACAATGTAACTAACGTCAAAAAGAGTGTTGGAAACTATGATCAAAGTTGTAATACAATAAGGTTCCGGGTTCGATCCCCTGCCTCGAACAGTTTGTTGTCGAATTTAGATTTCTGTTATGTTTTGCATCTACTTATATGTCTCCACAGCACCAACGACAGAACAGACTACAGTATATGTGTGTAGAAATCTTCATATATTTAATATCCAAATTCGGCTACACTTCGTGACACAAGCTATTTTTAAATTAAATAGAATTAAATTTAAGTTTTGTTTGCATTTCCGTGAGACCTTTGGAATAAAAATCCATAGAAACACATATGTCAATTTTACTTCTTCGTCTCTTTTAGATCTAAATAAACGTAAACGCTTTCTACACTCATAGCCCCACACTAGGATTTTCTCCTGTGTCGTGGGTACCATGGACACATAAAGACGAATACACAAACACCCAGACTCAGAACAGAATCTAAACTCATCATTAAGATGTCTGGTCTGGTCGGGAATTGAACCCGGAACCCACTGCGTGTCAGACCGGTATGACGACCGCTCCGCCACCCGTTCGTCAGATACTCGTAAAAGTTGCAAGTTCGGTAGACGCCACCACTTGTAGTAGCTATTTTACAATTTAATATACTGTCCCAGAGTCAATAGGACCAAATTCAGATTCCGAGCATATTTATACGAACCTACACACATGTTCGCAGCTGCGTGATGCAGAAATGCGAGGTAAAATTTTGTAACGCCACCTAGTATAAAATATCAAAACTATGTTAGGCAAAAAACGCCGCTAGATGACAGTTTATCGTATTATTACATGAATCGTTATTAAGGAACTCAAGATGGTATCCGAGTGGCCATATGGCGACTATTTGCGCCATTCGAATTTAACAATTCGATAATCCAAATTTTGCAAATATGGTGTCGACTGGAAATCAATATTTTTATGTTTTATTTAGGCAAGGTTTCAATCAAGTCTACCGTACGCCTTGACAGAATTATTTATATAGATAAATAATACTTTCTTGTTTAGGTACCGGATCTCGGTTACGTGCCTACGTGCGGCTTGAAGAATAGTTGTGATAAGTTATTTGCATAATTATTCAAAGAAAAACTTCGTCCATTTTTCAGCTAGGTGCGACTGACGTAGACGGCATTGACGAATAGTAAGGTCTTTGAATACAGTGGTTTACTTTAATAGGATTTAAAAGATTAAAGATCTGTTCAATGTAACGAATGGCGGCCTTAGTCTTAAACTGTAATTGAGAAACTGAGCTGCGAGACTTGGCTTTTTTACAGGATGTTTTTGATGGCATAATTAATATTCCATATATAAGAAAACATATATAAAAGATGAATAATAAACTGAATATTCACAAACCTTACGATAAAATAAACATGTATAAAACATAAATAAATATAGGTACCTACTAACTACAAAATTAATACATCTCAGATATTAACTTAAAAATACGAAATAATTTAAAACAAACATATTGCATCATTTAAATTTAAATTGCATATAAAATATTTTAAATTACCATTTACAAAAATCTCAAAAATTCGCGTTTCTTTAAGCAAATCTTTAAAGTAGCTTGCTCTGTGGTGCCTCGGCGCTATTTTAAGCTTAGGGTGCTGACTTTCTGAGTGCTTTGCCGTGTCTTTTACTCCAGAGACTCCATTCCACTAACTAAAAATTACATCAATAGCGGTTTTGAGGTAGCCAGTGAGTAGCGTGCAACCATTTGCGTAAGTAATTAAAGACTCTCTACTACAGGAACTGTGACATATCGCACAGTGAGAGTACCGATCTCAAAATAATGGCAAATTGAGTTAAATACTTTAAGTACGCCTGATGACGTAGTCTCTCGTCTAGTGATTTAAAAAGTGGCGGTTTCGTGTTAGAAATGGTCAAAGATAAAATAATACGTCCCTTTAATAGGTGCTCGTTTTAAAAACTTCTCTAAAATGTGAATACAATTTATTTTCACTATATTCACTATATATTAGGTCCGTTTTACTATTATGTAGTATATAAAACAATAACAATATTAATAATAATAATAATAATTTATTTCAGATAGTAATCCATTAAATTTGTTCAAATTTGTTATTTTTTTTGTTCGTTTGTTTTGTTAGATAACTTGTTGTCACATATTTTTATTGTTAACAGATAACTATAAGGACCAGTGGGTATGCACATTAACGTGATGAACAGCAGTGCAATAATTATTGCGTCGAAACCAAAAATGCATTCCTGTGTGAAAAAATGATTGAAACCATCAAATAAGTAGAAACTGGTAAATTATCTAGTTATTTATTTATTAATCGTGCTAGGCCTGCATTTTGTCATAACATCACTGTGCCGGTCTGCCAGCAGTCTCACGGTCCGTCCGAAGCAGGCATAAATGATGAATTTAGATCTGCGCTTGAGTACCTACTTGTGGTTGCGTGCCCGTGGCATTCGTGACACAGATGACCCGAGCGCGGTCTATGAGTGTTATGAAGACATTCAATTTATTAAATTAGACACATCTAAATGTTAAGTAGCTAAAGTAAACATACTAACTGCAGCTGGACCTCAAGACTTCAAGACTTCAAGAATCTCTCTAAAGATAATAAACTGTAACGTTTTTGATCAATTGCAAGTCCTGCATTCTGCATTCAATTTGCATAATCTTTACCAAAACTTCAAACTCCTAAAGCTAGACTAAGTTTTTGGGGCGGGATGTCCGCCCCAAAAACTTTTTTCTTAAATTTCTCGAACAAAATGCTACGAGTGAAAGGTTTTAAGCAGTAACATTTTTTTCATGTTAAATTCACTTAATAAAATATAAAAAACTAATCTTACAATTCAAATAATATTTTTAAATGTAGGGCAAATTATAGGTAGAATAAGTCCTCCAGACTGACTAGAGTGTGAAATCTAGACTTAAGCTGGGCGAGCGATCAGGCTTACTATTTTCTTTTTTAAACAACCTGGATGGTCCTGCTTTAAGTCATTGCTTTGGTTTTGTTGTTTGTTTGTTTTTAAGTACTGTTCGTGGACCTTCGACTATTTGCATTTTGCACTGTAGCCAGAATTTATTTTAATGTTTATAAAGTTATTTATACGACAAATATATGATATGATATTTTTTACACGCTTTTTATTAGCTTCACCTGTATGTTTGTATGCTTGTATGTCAGATTTCGGCTGAGTGTTTTTTTAAGTCCGTCAATTTTTGATACATGTGGAGAGTCCCATTGAAGGGTGATTGGATAAAATGGTTAGAATACGAAATAAATCATAGATTGACGTGAGAAGCTGTTTTCACATATGATGCACTAAAAGTTCCTTTTATCTATTATAAAATTATCATTGATAAGACCAAAAATGAAAAAATAAATAATAGTTTAAAAAACTAAAAAATACACGCTTTTGCAACTAGCTGAACTAAAACATCGAAAAAAATTCTCTATAAGTTACAAAAATTAGATCGATTATAAAAAACTACTGTGTTTTGGGATATTCTTCACTTTCGCTTTCTGCACCCCACGCTCTATTACGATAAATAGTGTTTTTCTAATCGATCTATTTTTTGTAACTTATAGAGAATTACTTTCGATGCTCTAGTTTAGCTAGTTGCGATAGGGTGTAATTTTTAGTTTTTTAAGCTATTATTTTTTTTGTTTATCATCAATTCATCATGTAACGTTTTGTAAACAAGACCTTTTTTATGAATGAAGTTGTCGATTTAATATGCGACCGCGTGCTAAAAATCGTGAAACCTTATATTTATTATTGATTGACGTCAGATAAGACACCGGCTCTATTTAGAGATAGTTACGTTTATAGTTATATAACAAAGTTATAAACTTTGGTAAAGTATGATATAGAATAAATAAATACTATAAAATAAAATAATTATAGATAGAAAAATACAATAGATAACTTAAACATTTTTCGATACTTTGAATTAACAAAGGAAAGAAGCAGATTTTCCTCTTAAATTCGAAGCAGCTTAGAAAAATTTTTTCATGTCCGTTATTTTTATAGCGGAAAACCGTCATGGAAAAATAAGTTTCATAGTGACATTTTCCTTATTTATTATTATTTTATTTAATGACGTAAACCAGATTTTATTTACCTACATTTCCATTCAACTCACTGAGTAATGTTGTTGACCTGATTGAAACAACAAAAACTGTTTAGACGTAAGGAAGGAAATAACAGTACTTAGGTACACGCCTTATGTGTAAGGTAGCATCATTACAGCTACAACTTTAATACGACGTACAAATAGATCCATGTTGCTGTTGGTTTTGTGTACATAAATATTGATCTAGGATCGCTTTAAGGGAGATAAACCATGAAAACAACGGGTAAATTGATTCGAATATTTCAGAAACGACGGGCTAGTTTGTATCCGTAATTACCGGTGGCTCGCTAAAACGCTCACATTGTTTATACGGCTCGTTATCAAGCGGGCGCCGGTACCTTCGCCGGCGCAGCGCATCTTTAGGCCGCATCGCTCTCACCGCTGCAATTTACGAGATCTTGAATGATAGATAATGTACCCAAATTATAGTTTGCGGCGTGCGAACGGATAAACCGGGAGATCGCTGTTAATATTCAAAACTAGCTCAGTACAAGAATGTCAACGTCGTTGACGCGTACCTGTATCCTGTCTACGCTGTTTGGTTTGGTTCATATTTCGCCGAAATAAATGTGAGGCTTCTTATTTTTTTAGCCGGCAGGTGACCGGTTGAGCGAGCGGGACGGTTGCCCTCTCTGCTGGCTGCCGGCGATTCTGAAAGCTCGCGAGAGTCGGGAATCCAAGAGATACACAGTCTTGCGTCGGCTCGGTCCGCGGCCGATCGCTTCGCATGCGTATGTTCCGTCAAGTTGAGACGTCAAAAACTTTACGTACAAAATATCGGCATGGACAAAATAAACGTTTTTATAATATAAATAGTTCGTTGCATTAATCGTTCGTCTTTAATTTAAAGCCTAGTATTTTGGTTCAGTGCTTATTTTACGTTTTTTACTTTATTTATTATTTTTGTGTCTTCAATTTTGTGGAAAGCATCGGAATCGAGTGCATGCGACGAGCGGATCCTGTTGCACCTTTATAGAGGTGAGTATTTTGAGATACTTCATATTCACGGGGTAGCTTATATTGGTACTTTGTTCACGAAAAAGGAGCGCGTATGTCCTTAGGAATTTATTTTTTATTGGTACTTAACTATCATAACAATGTAACGTACGAGTGAATAGTGTATCTTACGCGAAGTTATCTTTACGACCTGATAATGGGTAATGTGTAATTCTGTATACATAATTGTTTATATTGCTGGTTGATTTAAATTGAAAGACGAGATACTGTAATAGAATAAAAACATGATAAACGAACACGAAAAGTGATACCATTCACTTTTGTTTTCTTTTATGTTTGAATTTAATCTTTAGGATTGGTATTCGTTATCAACTCCTTTTGAATTTGAGGCTCGTTTTCTACTATCGCGAAAAGACATTTAATTCTATGTGGGTAAACGGATATTTAATGAGAAAGCATTAATTATATCACCAGAAGAAGTCTGCACGCGGTAATTACTGATATTTAATGTTGTTTCTACATAATAATTGATGCAGTCCAGTATTATACGCGATTGGTCTTCCAATTACTATCATGGAAGCATTTTTTAGACCTCGAATGAACTGTATTTTCTCACTTTCTGAGCACAGATTAATGTAAAGCAGGCAATTCATCTTGTTTTACATAGGTGTCGGATTGTATTGTATTTGTGGTTTCAATTAGACTTCTTCAATTAGTCTCTTGTGTGGCCTGCGATTTGAAAAATGTCGTCAAAAATAATTTTACTTTTTAAGGGGTATTCTTTTTTATAATTATAAAAACTACTGAAGTTTGTTTAAGATTCAAAATATTTAAATTGGTATCTATGTTTATGCTTGTAAGATTTATTATCGTTCAAAGCGATGACATTATTTAAAATCACCAAAATTTATTTATCATTATTTTAAAATTAAGTCGGTTAAAATATCATATTGAACATCTTGTTGGATTTGAATCCTTTTATTTTAATTACACTTATGTAATATTGTGAATAAATTTATTTTCAAAGTTAGATTTAGGGCTATTAAAGATTTTTAGTACTTTATTACACAAGTTGGTATTCTGATTTACAAAAAAAAGTAATATTATTGTTTCAATTAAAGGAGATAAGATAAGGATTTACTTCCATTAAATTCAAGAATGTTAACATTGCCAACAGACAGGCATTGCACTTTACGGAAGACACAATAAGTCCCACTGTCCCATGACCTTTCTCCTTTCTCCCATGACATAAAAATAAGCTGATAAAGAAGCTGTGAACAACATCAGGACTATTGTTTTTGTCGTTTTGGATTTTTAATGAAATGGATGTGGCAAATATGCATGCATTCCAGCCCATGGTACATGACGCTTATAGACATCAATAATCAACCCGAAATTGGATTCTAGTCCTACCTAAGATAAACCTGGTTTGTATATTGAGTGTATATATTTTTTTATTCGTGGGGAAACCTTCAGATGGAATGAACTATGTGAAATTTTTAACCACCACCGGCCACCGGGAGGGTTTTAGCCCTCCCGGTGGCCGACCTGGGCGCTGCGAAGAAGCCTCCGGCATCTCAAAGGCAACAAAACGGGACTTCTCTGACCGCGTTGTCCCGTCAGGCTTCACCGAGGTGAGCGATAAAGCCCGCTTCACCATCTGGTGTTAATGGTATGCGGCTACACATACCGTCGTCCTACCTGGAATTGCTGGCTGAAGTTCGAGTTCAGTAAACTCAAACCAGAACAAATCATCTCTTAACACTTGTTACAAGATACGGTGATTCTCTCGCCAATATGGCGACAATGGCGGGACCGCCTGCCTTCATGATTGTTGTTCTGGCTTATAGATGACGTCTACGATCCAGAATCAACTTAAAATCAGAATGAGAATAATTGTGGTCGTGTAAGTATTTACCACATCGGCAAAATAGTTAAAGATCTACGTTGTCTCTTATTAGGAATACACAATTGACTTCGTGAAAAAAGTGGGAATTGGTAAACTTTTTATACGTTTGAAGACACGATATCATTAGTGCTAGGTTTCCGTATTTCTTCCGCCGGCCAAAGCTAGGGAAGTCTCCTTAAATTTCAACGATCGTCCTTACATCTATCACTTGGTTTGTGTTTAGGTCATTGGAATCAGTGACTAGTCTTAACCTTAGTTGAACTCAAGTTTATTTCTTGTCCGGTAAGGCGTCCGGGATTTTATTGCTAGGAAGACCGATAGAAATACATGAATTAATATAGGTAATTACAGGATAATAACTATTAATAAATGAAGGTAGTAAATTTACAGTTAGAAAGATACATTAATTGAAAATTATTAAGTATAAACAATATAACCATCATACTTACCGTACATACTGTCAGGTATGTCTATATTGGTAGTAATGAAACACGGACACTTTACTGTTGTTACTTTATTTAGCGCATCGACTGTGACGTGTCGCTGCAATCCCTTACAATACTTTATACCTTATAGGTAATATGTAATTGTACAATCAATTAAAGGATTTATGTGTATTGTCTAAAAAAATATAATCAAATATTATCAAGACACAAAATTAGGAAATCAGTAGAACACAATGAAACACGAATTTCTTTTTCAATCTTTATTAAGAGAAAGAAACAGTTGTATTGTACCAATTTTTTATGTAAAAGCAGCTAAGATAACTTCGTAATAACGAGGCTAATTTGCAAGATTAAAATCAACACGATCTTTTATTTGAGGCCATGAAACACTCGCTTCAAGCGTCAATCGCTCAGCGATGCATGCGCATCAAATGTCAGTAGTATTTGATCTTATACGACCACGGAAAGGCCGCATCAGCGTTGAGCATCAAAAATAAATATCTGATCATATAAGGAAACAAAATTTCTCTGTAAATAGTAGCAAAATTTGACAAAATAGTTTCGTGACTGAGCGGTCAGGCCACGAATTTTCACTGTGAATTGTAACAAAAAATTGACAAAATTGGCTCAACGCTGACGTTTGCAGCGCCAAGCAATTGTTTCGAGCAATTGGTTCAGTGTAAGATCACGAAAATTCTTTGTAAATTTTAGCAAGTTTTACCAAATTTCGCTCAACGTTGACGCTTGTAGCGTCTAAGAATGTTTCGTAGCCGAGCGGTAAGTTGCAAGCTCACAGACGAGCGTGTGAAAGCTCAATGAATGATCGTGTGATGGGTTGGGAATGATTAGCATCATTATGTCGTTATTATAACGATACCGCTTGTTGGTATACACGCTCGCTTAAAAATTAGAACTTGCTTCCTTTAGCATTTACTATAAATATAATCATCGTTAAGATGAGTAAAATCGATGACTATATTAAATCGTTTAAGTTCTAAGTGTTAACGGGCTTGCGGTTTACCTGATGTTAAGTGGTCATTGACATCTCTAGATATCTTTAATTGAGCCCAAATGAATGAATCTTATCTAAAGTTAGTCACAACTCAGTTTTACTTCTAGAAACTAAGTTTTAAATTATTCTTCTTAAATTCTTCTTTAAGTTTAATAAATTGGCTCGTGCGACATCTACCGAAAGGCAAGGGGTGCTTTTTGAGATACGCACGGCAACGATTCTGTTTTAGTGTTTTTCTGGTTATCTTCAATTTTTTCTATGGCCTACGAAACAGAGTCCTAATGTGTTTATTTGAGTAAGAACCGTTATTAACTTCTTATCATGTTTATCGCTATAATATTGCTTGTTGAAGCAAACGAGCATGCAATCCAGCAGTTGGTAAGTGAGTTCTGCCGCCCATGGACATCTGTAATCAATCCCAGATAAAATCAGAGTCTTACCTGAGGCTGGCTACAGACGCGTTGCTACTTCTAAGGACTAAGTTGGAACGCATCGTACAAGTACACCTCCTTTTCCACACCCTTTAGACCAGAACACAGCAGTATTTAACACTGCTGTTATTAGGCAGAAATAGGTATGGCGGTGGTGCTTCCGGAGTTGAACCACAAATGGTTCTACCACTATAGCGGCATGTATTTTACGTTAAAGCGGTTTAAAATAAAGCCTTACTAATATCCACAATAGCCCAACGCTTGTGGGTATTACAACTCCACTTATACATACTTATAAGCTACTTAGCGCTTAAGTAATGCTATTTGTAGTTTCTGTGAGAACTCTAGTAATATGTTCTTACTAAATACTATTTAATAACTATTTAGTGCGTTATTTACAGCATGCAATGTACGTACGTTCCGGTTTGAGTAATAGTAGATACTGGTGTAATTACAGGCCACTGTCCCGTCGGGTTCTTAGTGTTAGTACTAGGAATTTCTCGTGGAAGTTTGTTCGCTATCGGAAAAGTACAGCAAAATTGTATTTCAAAGATTATTTTTAACGAACTTCATTGAGCGCTTCTGCCTAGGCTATTGGAGTTAAATGTAATGCGTCTTAGAAGAAGTAGGATATTGAAAACTTTTTGAGTTGCTACCCGAATGGCAAAATATTATGTTAAGTGTTCATTGTCGCCCACGGAAATCTGTAAAGCTTTATAAAAACATGAGATATTGATTAGTAAGTAGTTCTAAGTACCACATTATTCCGTGTTAAGTTGAGATGTCTCCATCATATATGTATTTATTTTAGAAGCAGCAGACGAACATGCAGTTCCCAAGCAGATACTCAGTCGCTGAGTACATGATGATAAGTGGCTACTGCCGCCCACGGACACCTGTGATAAAACTCAGATGTGATTAGAATTCCACCTGAGGTCGACTACAGGTCACTCAATACTAGACCATGAATTCATTTTAAGCGAGTTTAGCGAAGAATTCAGGGTTAATAATAATCAATTTTAATTGTATTCACCAGATGTTCCAATGTGATTGTTTACGCCTTATCAACTATACGAAGGTGATATAATTTTCATAGCGCGTTTGTTTCGCGGCTGTATCAATTGAGATTTATAGTCTTTTGAACCTACGACCTAATTATGCAAGGCCGCCATCATTGGTGCTTTATAGAACTAGTTCATCTCTATTTTACTGTTCACACAAGTCATAAATGGCTCACATTGAAGATCAATACCGAACTTGCCTGTATTTACCGAAATGCCTTTATTTACACCCGTGTACAGAACGGCCTATGCTTATGCTATATCAAATGAAATCCTTTCACTGAAGTTCGTCCCATACATTAGTTTTATGAAATATTCACATTGATTGCAAGATATCCAACAAAATCTTTCTCTTTTATTTTTTTCGTGTCTTAATAGAGATTATGTTAATTATATGTCTGATTTTATTAAGAAATATATCTAAATAATATTTATAGTATAAAATAATTGTTGTACGCCCCAGCTAGACATTTGTGTCCCCACAATACTATATTGTAATGCAATAATGAACGCTTGAACGCTTTCTACACTCATAGCCCCACAGTAGGATTTTCTCCTGTGTCGTGGGTGCCATGGACACACAAAGACGAA
>DWTU01001966.1:0-12226 GCA_018251515.1 Cecropterus confusis | reverse complement strand
GGTAGTCAACTGATGGCGCTGGCTTAAAATTCTAATGCCGATATTCCAGTTACTATATGGCAAGACAACGCTTACGCCTGTCCAGTAGTTCTTACGTGAAAGCCAAACAGATAGACAAACAAAAAAATCAAAATAAATTATAGTCTATATGTTGCCGAGGACTAATAGCTTATTATTATAACAAAAAAGTTTCATCAAAATCTGTCCAGTAGTTTTTGCGTTAAAGTCGCACAACAGACAGACAGACAGGAAATTCAATATGTTTTTTTTGGCTTATGTTACTCGTACGAAGTCCCCTAGGGTTTTTTTTAGTTTTCATTCAATGTACAGAATTGAACTCTTCTACAGTTTTATTATATGTGTAGATATACACGTGGTGTTAAATTAGAGCTAAACTGAATTAAAAGCTTTGCAAGTTTGTAATGTTTTTATCAAAGCGGAAACATGTATGTCAGATGTTTCAAAAATATATCTCTAATTAACCTATTAATATTTACTAAAGCGAAATATTAGTATAATCGTGAGAATTTTTTTATCAAACTGTACACCTGTTTTATTTGCATTTATATTTTAGAATGACATACGTATAGGAATAAAATTAGGCAAAATGATAAACTAGACAAGGTAAACAAAACCTGACTTTTAACGTTTAATTGGCTGAAGATAAGTGTTAATTGTACTTTTATTGAACTATTAAAAGTGTGTACAAATACATAATATTTAGTTGTAAATGGCTTTTTAATACTCGGCGATTAACACGTAATGTTCATGGTTACAAATTTAATGTGTAATTAAAGTTTTTAAACGCATTAAATTTACTAAGATACGCGGGCAATGCATATTTCTTTATTTAAGCGCAGTTTTCAAGAATGTGTGACCATTTTGGATCATCTGATCCAAAATCACAAATTAGATAAAAAATAATTCACATGACATAATTTGTACCACCAACATTTTAATTTTATAAATATAAATAGTTTTTTTTTTGTATTGGCGATAATATTTATCTGAAAATAGTACAATTGATAGTTTTTTTTTTCAAGAAAGATTTTCATTTGCAGCATTATTTTTAGGTATCTATTTCTGCTAATGACTTTGAAATGTTTCTAGGTCTGTAAATATAATGATCGACTAGTAAAATGCAGAGAACAATATATAATATATCCACAATAACCATATTTAACGTAAAATAAACATTATCAAGAATTTTATTTTAAGAAACAGTAAAATTGTTAAGAAATAGGACTTACACACATGATAATGAATACGTGAACTAAAAAATACATAAATCCATGCAAAAGTATTCAATCGAATAGATTCTCATAGTCAAACAAAAATATACATTGTTTCCCATCGTAATTGGCTAACAAGTCGATTGACAATCGACTCGAAACCGATGCTTCTGAACTTCGCTTATACTGTAAATACAGATCTAACTAAGGAGACAATATCTCCAGCGTTAAAAGGCCAGAGTCGGGGGAGGGGGGCGCCACCCTCGCAGCGAAATTACTACATTTGAAGGGAACAACTTTTTATGAGAAATAAGCCGAGGCTATGAATCTCGAATTATAAGCGAATCGAGTGGTGTGAGTGCATTACTGAGTGTCTGTATCGATTAAGCAAGCGCTCTAAGATGCTATGTTTCTCTTTCAAATAAAGAAACAACAGACTGTTTTTTATTTTAAATAAAAATTTAAAACCTCCGCTATAGATGTCTAGAAGTGCTTAGTCCACAGAAGTCTATAATTAACCCCAGATAGCATCGGAGGTGTTCCTTACCCTGAAGCCTAAGTTGGTTTTAGTTGGTTGGTAAGTTTAACACCTTCGATAAATAACTCTCTCCTAATAATAATGATAATAATAGCTTCTCTCCTATCACACCATTAAAACTAGACCATACCAAAAGAAGTGTGTGAATAAGGTGTGTCAAATCACAAAGAATCATCTATAATTTCATAATCTAAAATAACACGACAAAAAAGAAGATAACATTGCATACAGTCTGTATTCTACATGTGTTCCAGAAATGCTTCATAAACACATTTGTAGTAATTTAAGTAGCACAACACTTTTAATGTCCGGAAACAATTTCGACACTCAATAAATAACAACGCAAATCAATAAGTGGACTGTGACCACTTTCATTATTCATTTCATAAGCTCCCAATTCAAACTTGTAGTTAAAAATAAAAATATTCGTCTATCGCTCTATAGAGATATTCCATTCGATATTCAACATTGTCCCGTCGATGTGATTGTCGGCGGGACGCGACATAGAGCGGCCACCCGGCTAAAATCCCGTTAGTGATAATTGCACTCTTTTATTTACACGCTTTATAGCTCCATGGAACTCATTCAGGCTTAAATCGAACTTTTTTGACAAAAAGGTGACTACTGTGTAGCTTACCTCATTTTAATTGGTTCATTCAGACGAATTTCGAAGTTCACTGCTGGAGATAGGCCTCCCCATAAAGAGGAGGTTTTGTACATGTCGATGATCCTATTAGATGGATATACATCTCTTAGGTTGAAAAAATAAGTTGTCTTTTAAAACCATATAAAAAGAAAAACCTACAGAAAAGTATAGGAACTAATTCAATGTTTGGAACACATACTTTACATGTTTTGTTGTAAGAGTAGAAAACGAACCTACAATCTACTTGATGGTAAACACCAACTGCCGTCCATGAACATATGTAAGCAACTTCATATATAACAGGAGTTCTATCTGATGTCAATCACAGATGGGTTGCTACTCCCGAGGACTCTGATGGTAGCCTCATATGAAAATGAGCTGCCAATCACACCCTTCCACTAAAACGCAGGAACTGCTTCACGCTAGAAATAGGTGTGGTGATGGTATCTCCACGGTCGCACAAAATTCTACTTACTTCATATGCATGAAATAGTCATATGAATAGTGCAAAATGAAAACCTGTTGGTGGACAAGGACATCCGCTATACACCAAATTATTAGAAGCATTTGATGACAATATTTTTTTAGAAACTGGTCCTTAATCCAAAGTAATTGAACCCAATTTCATGGGCTTACTCTTTTGTATCAAGGAGTTCCCATGTAGATGTCAAAATTTAATCGCCAAGTCCTTAAAAGATACAAAAATTGAAACTGCCTTTTTAGCAACTTAACAAATAGAATTTAACTTTTTGCATGTGACAAATAGTTAAATTGTATCAAGTAAAGAAAATGACGACATTTTAAGTCATTTCTTAATATGCTGCCAAGAATAAATACCGCCATTTAGAAAATTTGGGGCATATTTATTGTAACAATTAGTAGTATACATTAAATATGGTATAGTTAATTACGCTTGACACTGCATATCTACACAGTAAGCCTGCCTGTCGGCTGTGTAAATTCGGAAAACATATTAATAACATGTATAATATCAATATGTCAGGTGTTACAAGTTGTTAAGTTAGTGATTTAAGGTCCAGTATTATGTTGAAAGGACCTCCGGAAATAAAAATGCTTACAGATCGACGGTCTGCGGCTGAATACTATTTTGGTTGAGTAGTTTCAAAAACCCGGTACAACTTTGAATTGCGGAGGAATATTATATAAAAAAAAAAACATTTAATTTAATTGAAACTGAAAATCTTTGAAATCTCTGAAAATATTGCGTATCATACAGGTTTGATTAGTTCAGATTGGAAAAAAAAAGAAAATTCAAAACAAAGCGAGTAGGGCGCAAGCGCCCTGTGAGAGGATGGAACCAATTCATAGTGGTTAATTCCGACCTAAGTGATATTTCTTGACATTAAAAAATTAAGTTGACATCGATACCATTGACACATTACGCTGCCGCTCAAAGAGATCTGTAACTAGCTCCATAAAGAACACAAGTTCTAACTGAAGGCAATCATATATCCGTTGCAACTGATTTAGAAGATGACTTATTCAGTATCCACACCCTACCACCAAAACCTTCGTCGTTGTTTTAATAAAAATATAAAATGAAATAAAAAATAAAGACGAAACGAAGTTGATTTCTTCGTCTAGAGCAATGTTTGACCGTGGTGGTTTTGGTTGAAATTGTTCATCCTAAGCTTCGCTCAGCTTTTGGCAGGCCCTCGAACAGGAGGTAGATAAGTGTTCAGATCGCTGCCAATCTGGGACCTCAAACTAAATAATTTAACTAGCTTAATTTTGAGACAATATTTATTTAATGTCGATCACCGGCTTAATCAATCGATCTTCACATATTATGAAATCGACCTTGACATTAATTATTATCGTTTCTCATTCCTCGTCATTGGACTGTATTTAAATGAAAGATATTAATAGCTCGACAATTAACACATCGCCTTAAACCAGATCATGTGTCATATTCGCAGACACTTCATTCAATGTTCAGTCGTGGCATTCATTTAAAAAAGTAATCTGATATAGATATTTCAAAAACAACCGCATTAATTCCAATACGGAAACAGGTAAATTAAGTATGTCAATCGTAACTAAATCTTCGTAGAAATGTTACATAACACAGCGTGAGATATCCCTCTGTGGGCGGCGGGAACGGAATGTCGGAGGAAAGCAGGCGGCCTTGACACCACAATATTTGGTAAGCTTAGCTAAACAACCCTACGCTAAGCGAACTCGCTCGAAATTAGTTTTGAAACAACAGTATCCCAACCGTTAATGGGTTGGCTCGCTTAGTCTGTGAAATGATAGGGTAACGTGTACGTTTATTGGGCTTTCACGCCCTGTGCGCTGGCGCTGAGTGACTACATATCAGTTAAGACTCGCCGATGTGAACAATGAAAGTTTGTTTTGCATTGTATATATGAATTTTTAAGCCGTTAATCGAGAAAGCAGTTAAACTGACCAATAAAACGTAAACGTATATCATTTTTTGCAACGCCATGGTAAATGAAAACGCAGAAGCATCCATTTGCGAACCGAAAAAAGAGAAAGCAAACAGACGATTAAAAATGAGCCACGTGAATGTATTCGTGCGGACAATATTTTAAAACAAAATGTCACACGCTTTCCACGGGTGTCTACACCCCTGTCTCCCCGTCTGGGGTAGGGGCGAGGGCCGGGTGCGGGGGACAATGTCGCCCCCTTTCAGTCGGTGGGGTGTCATTGTGGACTGTGGTGTCGTAACTCCGCGAACTTTTTAATTTACAATTAGGTAGCTTCCCATTTCTCTGCCCTATTTAGCTCTCGTTTTTCCGGTAGCCGCGGCCGTAGTTCGTAATTAAAATTTATTTATCGCGTTACTGCGCCAACGTTACCTCTCCGCCGATATTGCGAGGAAAAACACAGCTTTATTAACTTCTTCCAGTAATAACCGGCTGCTAAGTTAACACGTAAACGTGTGTTACGGACTTCTTCTTTATTTTCTGCTACGCTACCTGATATTAAGTTTAAAATGTTAACAGAGATAAAGAGAAACCTCATTTGCGGTGTAACCGGGTAGATGCTTTATTTACTAATTAATAAATTACTCGTACCTGTAGTTAAGTTTAAAATTTAAGCTTGATCTTCTTACGTTTACAAAATGGAACAACACAGCTTAATTGGAACCCATTTTGCAGTAACAAAACAATTAACGACTTTAACGTAACGACTGTATACCATAGTCAGCTTTTAGTACTTTTTTTAGTATGAGTCCTTTGACGCTTTGACTGTTTTGCAAACGAATAAATCAAGCTACCTACCCTTTGCATGTGACTGGTGATTGAGTCGCGGAGGTCCAATTAACTGTGAACTGGTTTGCTTTTAAACTACAGACATAGTTTGGGTTTGTTTGACACTTAAACATACGCATAGAATTTTACATCGAAGAGAAAATATCATTAGTAGGTATTGGTTATTTGTTGTCGCTCTACGAGTATATTAATTTTCAAGATTAGCCCAAAAAACGCAAGTACAAAACCTATCAATGCTGTAAACAATTCATATGTTTACAGGTAATAATGATATGTTTAAGTAATCTGTACCTTTAGATACGATGATCCTAAGACGTTAGGTTTATAAAATAATTGTGTAACAACGAAGGCACCACGCATGTACACCAATGTCATTAATTTATTTTACATCAGACAATAAAATGTATAAATAATATAAGTGTATAATAAAATTTATAAGGATATAAATTTATTATAAATATAATTCCATTTTTTATATATTTATTTATTTATTGCACCTATATAAAATAAAAGATACAATAGAGCAAACATAATGCCTGATGGCATTCTCTACCAGTCAACCCCGGGTGGCTGGAAAATTTGCGGCAGGTGGTAATTTAAAGAAACCGTAACCCAAATATATAAATTATCATTATTAATATTATCATTATTTAAAATGTTTTTTACGGCTTTGGCATGGAACCTTTAAGCCTAGCTTTATTAATTCGCGGCCATCTTTTCAACACGATTTTAAATAAAGCTTGCAAGTATATATGTATTTTTTTATTAATGAATGTACGTTAGTGTACTTTACTATTCTTTACAATACATGTAAGCCTGTGTAAGCTTCAAATCTTGCACCTGATTCGACGGTAAATTTTGATGAGCGATAATTTGAGCCTTTTGTTCTATTACATAACGTGTATTTACTAAATTCCTGTAACTATTATTTTTAAGTATTACGTACTTTTAGAGGACGGCAATATGGGCGGAGCTATTTATCGCTGACGTTTTAAAGAGATTAAATATCGACCTTAATTTTTCGAATTTCGCTCAGGGTGGCGCAAAAAGTTACATATATATAGATATATATAAAAGCTACATACATAAAAGTTACATATATATAGATATATATAAAAGCTACATACATAAAAGCGGTGAGGAGCGGTGCCGTAGCGCAACGCGCCGCTTAGCGTTGTGCGTTGCATTACCGCGTGGCATAGTGTGCTGCTACTGAGACGCAAGAAATACGCGCGCATTTTGCATTGCATTTAGCAGCGTCACTGATATTAACGCATTATGTGACCTTTTGCTGTAAATTTCAGGCAAAAACAGACAAATTAGCGCCCATGCTGCTTTCTTTGCCAAAACCTCAAAAAGCCAAGGTACTTCTACCGCCGGGACGTTGGACTACTTACAAAGAAGATGACAGCATTGTATGTAAATTATTTAAATCTGTCTTAGAATAATAATCTGCTTCATTGAACTTTAAACCAGTATTCGTTATGAAATTCCTAATGTAGCTTAAAAAGGGAAGGCTATATAAGCTTTCCTTTTTAAGCTATATTAGTAGCTAATTAAGTAAAATGTTAAAAATAAGTTAGTATTTTTCAGCAATTCCCTTTCGAAACTTTTGTCCCGAAGCTCCAATTTCTAAGCATAGTTCTTCCAAAAGAACTTCCTAGGCTCGTGAAAATCGAGAGGCTTCGGAGAAAGTTCCTTGCTGCTAATATGAAGGTATTGTGTTTTGATGTGTAACTACTTATGATGTCCGGATACTAGATTCCAAAGGAAAAGTCTTTTGTTTTTATTTATCCATCAAATGATAAGAATTTAACAAAATCTTCATAAACTTTAGAGGAACTGATGTATATGCAAAATTTTATATTTCTAGTTTCATTAAGTTTGTAATACTTATAATAATTTACAGAAACTATTGAGGGAACGCGGTATACAACCTTACGAGCTGCTACCGCCTGATGAATATCCTATAACTGATCAGGAATACTACGGCTTGTACAGTCCCTTTCCTAAACTCGACCTGGAGATCTTCGATAATACTGATTTTGACTGCAGGTTAGATCTAATTAATTTACCTTAAAGATATTTTTGTTTTCTCCTTACATTTTATAAAAAGGATGTTATATGATAGTTATGTGCGAGATGGTAGGAACATATTTCGAAAGCTTTGTACCCAAATTCTAAATTAATATGCGATAAGATCATGATTTTGCAAAGTGCGTAGTTCAGATATGGGACGCCATATTTATCTCTGGGCTATCTTTAATTATTTAATCTATTAATGATGCATGTCAGGATTCCAGAAGAATGGTTAGCCCTTGGCATGATCGAGGGAGAACAGCATCCGTGTCCAGGTATAGCTTTCATACCAAAAGAAGAAGGAAAAGCGAACAAAGGTGGACGAGATCTGATGCAAATGCTAAACAATATGTATGAGGTATACCAATTTTTTCTATGGATTTGTTGATCAGTTTTGTAGGTTTTAAATAACAATCATGGGTGTTAATTTTTTTTATGTATTTTCTAGTGGACCAATGTTGCTGCCTTCAGTTACGATAAGGGAACAGATAAATGGGAAGTAATGGCTTTGGATGGATCTAAACGCAAATTTAAGTAATAATCTTTATCTGCAATTTGTATAATAAAGAGAATATAAATTTATGTATATCTTTAAATTTCTTGTTTTATATTTTAGCATTCCTCGCATCAGGCTTATGTTCAAAGCTGACGACCCTGAGACATTCGCTCAACGTGTTAAATTTGCTATAGGATTGCGAAAAGAAGTAGAGAATAATTTGAGGTTTGTTTAGTTGGTAGAACTCTTTGTGGTTTGACTTCGGAAACACCACCGCCATACCTATTTCTGATTTTAATAACAGTTATTTATTCAGTCAGTTATATGTTATGTTATTTAATAACAGCAGTTTTATGCGCTGCTGTGACTTGGTCTAAAGGGTGTCATAAGAGAGACATACTTATTCAAGGCGTTCAACTTACTCCTTCAAAGTAACTGTGGCCAACCCAGTTAAGACTGATTTCATCTGGGAGTTGATTACAGTTGTCCATGGGTGCCAGTGATCACTTACCATCTCAGGCTTACCAGGCTCAGACTGCATGCTCGTTTGCTACTTAAATATTTCCAAAAAAAATCATCTTCATACTTTCATACATAACGAGAGCAATAAAGACAGTCAATTTATTAAATATCTAACAATAATTCTTGCAGGTTCTACTTATATCTGGACTGCTTACTTTTGGACGGTTTACCGATTATGCCTATGCACTTCATGCCTTCGATACTGAAGTTGGTGCGAATTCACAGGCAAGCGAAGGAACTTGATGAGGATCATTTGAAGAGTTTGAAGCACGAGGTTGCTGGAGCTTTATATTAGAATAAACGGACTTGTAGTGCACCAATTGTTAAACAACTCTAGTTATCATCAATCCGAAGTAAAACAGTACTCATGTTCTGATGACATTATTCCTTTATTCATACACCTCATGTAAATGTTTCTTATTTGTCTTCATAGTTAAAGAAAATAACGTCAAAATATGTATAAGTGTAATAGAAGCTATCCTTCGAATTCTGACAAAAGACCTGAACCGACTCTCATTGATAACGAGTGAGCATTAGATTGGCTCAATTGAATTTTTCAAATCATTGTATTGTGACATATATAAATCCAACAAAAAATGCGCTACTGCATATGTTTAAGACAATGCTTAAACTTAGATTAGCCTAAAGAACACTAAAGAAAAAACACCAACTATGTTTCACAAGCAATATGAGACAAAATATTATCGGTCGGTGAATCGAAATTTCTGAATTACATATTGTGAATATTTTTTTATCATTATTCGTATTATTGTTTCTAGGCTGATCTAGCTTATCGAAAGATGGAAGGCAAAATGAAAATTATCTACACGATAAAAAAATATCGAGATTTATATAACTTCATAGACGTTCCCTCCAAGGATTATGAAGCTCCTGTACCAGATTATGGTAAGGATTTTTATTGTTACAAACAGTTTAAGTGTTCAGGCTCATCCAAATATCCAGGATTAGTATTGTAAACAAGGCGTAGATAGGATTTAAATCCTATCTGGGTTTAATTAAAGATGACCATCAGTGGCTGGGGCCATTTAGCATTAGGTCAAATTTTCTATTAACGTCCTATTTCTTTCCTACATTTATTTTCAACAAGGAGGGGACCAAACATATTATAAGAATTAAAAAGGGACACTTTTTATACGATTGAATAGCAAACGGAGATGCAGTCCGTCTGACGGCAAGTGGTCACTGCTCTCTATGGATATCTGTAATTTATTTAAAATAAAAGGTTCTTTCTGAAGTCAATTACAGATGCGTTGCTACTACCGAGGACTAAGATGATCGCCTCATACATCGTACGTGAGCCGGCAACCGCATTCTTTCAGCGATACGTAAGAACTGCTCCACGCGTGTGAACATGTGTGATAGTGATGCCTCCCTGGTCGAACCACAATCGTTCTACAACATTGCAAAACTTGCACTACCCTAGTTATGTGACGTATTGTTTGTCTAGGTCGATTTCCGTGTGTGATGATTGACTTCCCTGGAAGAGTGAAGTACAATCAGTGGTATTCATTATATGTGCTTACGGAATCCGTTTCTTGCATACATTTGGTTGTTGAGGAGTGCCTCAAGGTACGGTGCTTTCTCCACCTTTATTATAATACACACTAAAATTTAAATAATTAATTTATAAAAAGTTTCATAATTATAATCATAAGTAATTTTAGGTGGAGTCCATGTTATTCTTCACAGCAAATTATGGAAGAAACGCGACCCTTGCCGAGTTTGATGCAGCTCAAACGCATTGTACTTCTATGGTAAGAAAGAAGCGAAAATTTGATCCTATAATTATAATTTATTTTATGTTAGTGTGATAAAAATCAGATTTAATTACAAAATATATAATATAATTAATATTTCGCAGATGCTAAAATATTTGAACATAACGTGGTTAAATGCAACTGCTCATGCAATACGGATGTCTTTTAGAGATGTTGGCAAAGGGTAAGTATTTTACATAATACATAATTGAAATATATTTATAAATATTACATTTAGTCAAAACAAGTTTTACAAATACCGCGAATACCTTATAAAGTAATACATTTTTTTGTTATAATTTACACGTACGAAGTCGTGAGCAAAACTTAGTCGAGTACCTTTTATGCATTTAACATGTATTTAATCTTATTCTTCAGGTGGTTCAATATTTATGAGAAAAAATGGAAGTTCTATGAAATAAGCAAGCTTTGTAGATTTATGCAGCTCGTGAGGTTTCGTATGCAGGTATGGATTATCTGCTAACATTTCTCTTGACTGCTATTATTGTTTTTCACCGTAAAATACATCGCACGGTAAAATATTAGGCATCTAATGCACAATTTGCATTTTATAGAAATAACAACAAAATTGTGTACGCTTTTTCGGGAATTTCTTGAAGCGTGTGGTTATGAAAGAGACGTAACATATATGTTAGCCTTTTTTTAACACGAAATCGTCATCGTCGCTGCTATTAAATTATTTGTTGATATTGGTTACCTGTAGAGCTATCATGTGTCAAGTAAGTCTTAAACTCCTATTTCTAGTATGCACTCCGCTACTGCATCGAACAATCAATGGCGATGTTCGTCAACATGTGTGAGACACCATGCCTTTGCACTTACTGCTGTGAGGAAGACTACGAGTGGGACCCTTTGGACCTCATCAACTCGCCGTTCCGTAATACCGTGACCCTCTTTTACTTCCATCTGATGATGGGCCCTGATGGACCTTATTACACTACCCCACCAGAACAATTTGAGGTAGTTTCTTTCGATTATAAGAATCTTAATAATATATTTTTTTAAATTCAATCAATTGCTATTTTAAGAGTAGCGGAACCAGCACTCCATTTATTTTATATACACTATTCTTCACGATATTCTTCAATAATCGAACACTTGATCAATGGGAAATTGATTTGAAGTTTTGAGACCCGAGTGAATCAGTTGAATAAATAACGCTATAAATTCAGAAGGTTAAAAGGTCAATTCGACCAACAGTTGATATTTAATGAAGAAAACTATGTGTATCATGCAGTAAGTTTAAAAGAAATTTCACAAAGTGTAATATTTTTATAACGATTTGTAAGGATTGTTATGAATTTTTTTTTTTTAGAATTGAGAATAATGCAATATCATCACGCATTTTTTTCATTTTTAAATATTTTTATGTTATAGGAAATTATAAAATGTTGGCTACATTACGATTGCATACATATTTAACGAATAATTTCAGATTGTGATTCAACGCCTTTTCCGTGAGATGCTTTATCGATGCCACTTCATTCCCCAAGTACACCCCATGATTATGACCGGCTTAGTGTTTGATAAAGAGCTCTTCCTTACTTCTATAGGTAAAGTATCTTGATCCTACATTATCTAAAATTCTAAATAGCGTTCTAGGGCCAAATTCCATATTTGAAGGTAGAACTCTTTGTGGTTCGACTGCATAAGC
>DWTU01001965.1:0-12230 GCA_018251515.1 Cecropterus confusis | reverse complement strand
TTCATGGTATGTCTCTTCTTAGTAACCTTATTATATATCCGTACGCACCAAATGACTAACTTCTATGGTTTAGGCTAGCAGCACACCTGCATCATCAGGATCGGATATTAAAAGGTTAAATTTTTCATCATATCATTTTGTCTTACATACCTATTGTTAGTACCAAGTTTCATGTAAATTGACGTAGTAGAAGCAGAGTTATCCCAAATTATCTAAAAAATCTGGAGGAGTGATGGTAGTTTCCATCCCATAACTAGAAAAGTTTACAATTTCGTCACACCTATGTCCAAGAAAGAAAGTTTCGTGCTGAAACTTCCCATCAAATGATAGAAAAAAAATGGTTTAAATACACCGGAGGCATTAAGAAGTATAAGATATCGTGTTTTACCGATTTTCCGGGAAATGCCGAAATGGTTTCAATTTCAATAAAATCGGACCCCCGGTGAGACTAACCGCATCGAATGTCGTTCAAAACGTGTTGATCGCATCACAGAATAAACCGTGAACATACATAAAAAATATATACGTGACGAATAGATAACATTTTCTTTTTCCATTGAAAAGTTGGTTAAAATAAATAAAGTAAGTTCCGGCATAAATTTCGCAGGTTACCAGACGATAAATCCTATCCTATTACGTTTAGGTAAAATCAAGTAATGTAAAAGCATCATTAAATTTTATCGAATATAATAAAATATAATTTTATATTTCATGACGAAATTTCGCACAAAACCTGCTTGTCACAGATAATGAATAGAACGTGTTCCGCCAAGGAGCTTTATGCTCAGTCATATTCCGTAAACTTCATACATTGAACCCATAAACCCCATCTCCATTGTTATTTACAAATTACTATTACATGAATACCTTTGTATTTACTAACGGTATTATTTATGAAGTTAGAAGAAGAGAAATTATTACAGAAACTAGTTACCACTATTTTACAGTAAATTGTATTGCACGTAACAAAAGCAGTTCATCACTGCATCTACACCCGCACTATAATTGGTTCAAAATAGGATTAAAGATCTACCATAAACTGTCCTTAAGAGCTGTCAAGCCTTCTCTTATACGTCATAGTCCGTCATGGAATCCATTTCTCGCGGGAGGGAGGAAGTGGTCAAGCTGAACTTCTAAAGGCTAAAACCCTGCAGTTGTCCTCTGACAACTTTTTGTCGCAACTACGCTCGCATTCGTCGAAACAAAGCAGTGATAGCCTTATGGTAAAAAATCAGCTTCTCAATCGAGGATCCAAGGTTCACATCCCAGCACCCATCACGCACCACTGATTTTCCTAAATTAATGTGCGTATTAGAAAATCATTTTCACTATTTTACATTAAAGGAGACCATCGTGAGGAAACCCACACCAAAGAGTTCAGGAAAAAGTTCTCAAAGGTGTGTGGAGTCTACCAAATCGCACTTGGCATAGGGAGATTTGATAACCTTTCTCCCTCTCCACATACTCTTTCTGTGATAAATATGCAGAAGGACAACCTTTCATTCTATGACCATCATTCATTGACCATTTCCTACATCAGATCTAGAAGAGAGTAACCTTGCACGCTATCACTTCACACTATGGAACGTCAAAAATCGAGGTTATGTGGGACAGAAAGTAATTGAGGCGAAATAGGAATAACTCAAATAAAATACAGTCAAAGCTGCTAATTCAAGGTGTCTGTATTCGCGCTTTCAGTATTTGCTGGTAAAAAAAATATTACCACTTTTTTATATTCGCGGCAAAAAAAAATATTTTTTCGCGGTTGTAGTTATAGTAAGCAGATTCCGCGTCTTTTGTTGGCGCATCTACTATTTGGAATACTGATGGTCATTCGCGGTTTTTTGTATTCACGGCTTATGGGCGGAACGTAACACCCGCGAAAAAGAAGCTTTTACTGTATTTTATTTATTCATATTTAAATAGTCAATTAATGTAAGTGACGTAGAAAAATAATTATTATCGATATTTTTTTTTATATATATTTTTTATTTATTTTTATTATAAAGCTGCCGAGTTTGGTTGAACGCGCTACTCTTAGTAAATACTGGTTCGAATTGAAAAAAAATGTGTTGAATAATCCATTTATTGAGAAAGGCTACAGTATATATTATAGGCTATAATTATCAGATCACGTTATATTTGTTTGTTTCCTATGTAGTAGCGGGTAAAACCGCGGGGCACAGCTAGTATTAAATATTTATCTGTATCGTTTCATTGTGTACCGATGAACTAAAACTTGATTGTCTGTTAAAATGTGGTAATTAATATTTGTTTTAAGAATATTTCATTTTTATTAGGTTACTTTTGCAACAGATTTTGACTCTACATTTCCTTGTGTACCTGCCCCAGGTTTTTCAATGTAACAAATCTGCACAAATAATTTTAAATTATAAAGAAAACGTTAAATAAACTACATTATTAAAATACTATTGTATATTATTGTGAATATATAAAAATTTAAACCATATGTTACTTAAACCATTTAAACCATATGTTACTATACTTAGTTCAAGGGTAGCATGGTTACTATTACAGTCATTTTGTCTTATTTTTGTAATAATTTGTAAATTATAATCATAATTATAACAAAAACTTGTTCATAAAAATTTGTTGCTATGAAGTTATTTATATTATTAAATTTAATTGAAACTGTGAATTCATGAGGTGAAACTAATAAAAAGCTTTTAACCTGAGCGATGCTACCTCTTAAGAGGAAAACAACTCCAACAATTTAATTACCTACCAACAATTCCAAACAAAAAGTTCTTACCGTCTCAACTAATCACAAACTTTTGATCAAACAAGAAAGTTTCAGTACGGCCACTCCACAAAGCACTGACCACGTAAAATTAATACAAACTTCATATGAATGAAATGTAAATTAAACTTCGTGCTTGATTAAAACAATGATGATACCCGTTACGAAAGTTCGAAAGCTTTCGGAGCTTACGGAAAGCGTCTGCCCATCGCGAGCTTTTCAGAAGGACTGGGCTGAACTGGCGCCATACAAAGCTAACTTGTACGATAAGGGTTGAAGGGTTGTTTTGGATTAGGAATTTTTTGCCCGTGATTAAATTAGAGCGATAGATACAATGTCATCTTACGTAGTACGTAATAAGTATTTTATATCTTACATCGAACCATATTAATTCGAAAATAATTATAACTTTGCTTTTAAATGCGTCACATACTTAATGTTGTTGTTAATGTTTATAAACGTAAGCTCTAACAGATCTAGAATTAGCAATACTCAACAAAGCATTAGATAATGAAGAAAAGAAGTTTAGAAATATTTATAGGATATTACGCATCATGTTAAAAAAATTAAAGTACAATTAAATATACTTTGTAAATATCTATTAATTATTATACCTTGTAGAAACAAATTATAAATGTCAATTTATACAATTAAGTACAATATTATTATAAGATTTTGGTTTTTAAAATTCACTATTTACCCGACTGGGTCAGAAGGAGGGTAATGTTATTCGAGCGTATGTATGTATTTTTGTTTGTATTTATGCCCATTTCTTTAGCACGCGCTACAGCCCAAACGGCTTGACGGATTGTGACGTATGACCTATCGTTAGAATTGTCGTAGCTGGAAAGGTGTCATAGGCAATATAATTTAAAAAAATGGCTCCTTTAAATAGGGGGTAAAAGGGGGAATGACGACTTTATGTATAATCACGACAATATGGGTATCAAATGAAAGCGAGTAAATAAATCATTCTAAAAATATACGTATTGTATTGACTATTTCGACGAAAACTCCTATTAAGCGTTAAATTAAAACATATCATTATGAACAAAAAATCATATAAGCAGTCGGGTTTTTTGTTTTAATATTTTTAAAAATGTTACTAGTTTTATTCTATTTTTAAAATGACTTAAACGCTAGTCGCCATTTTATTATCGTTGTGACTTCAGTTCCATAGTAATACTATAAATGATAATATTACAATGTTTACTAACGCAATGACATTAGGTGCCAAACAGAATGACACAACCCTCTTTTAGAACACTTATCAGTTTAATAAAGTTATAGTTACGTGTTAACACATAAATCTATTAAACAACAGACTGCAACAGCCCATTTTACCGGCTCCGAAAAGGTCGCAGATGGACATTATAGTTTGGTGGACTTAGTTTGGTCATTATTTATCATAGAAATTATACCCCGAGGAATTGTAGTTTTAGTTTTGACTCAGATCGAAGCGAATCGAAATAAATATCGAAGCTTTAGTTCTCAAATAAATGCAATTTAAATGTAGGTTACAATGTATTGAATTAAAGAAAAAAATATGAAAAAATGTTACCTCCGAAGAATAAAAAATCTCATAGACTTAGCTTGATACACTTCCCTACATTTTCCCAGCGAAGTTTCAGATTTCACTTTACGACCTTTACGTTCCATCTTGTCTATATTACTCAACTCTTCCTCTAACGTTACTTCGTCGGAAACAGTATCTTCAATTATATTAATATTACCCTCGTCGTTAACTGTAACCGTCTTATTAAAAGAATCTTCCATTTTAAGCCAACACTTGTGAAAGTTTGTTGCACTAGGTATTTCTTCATATTTAATTTTAACTTTACAAGATGTATAAGATTCACATTGAAGGCATGCTTTATAAGTTATGTTAAGATCTTGTCCATTAAATTCTGCTTTTGTTGAATTATCCAGTGTAAAATTATAGTTGTTTTCCGGACTAATAGTGACGCTAACATTGTCAGGTGAAATTACAGAAACGTTTCCATCTGCTTTATTAAGAGTCACGGTAGCGAAATTTTTGTGCTCAACTATAAAAATTATTTGTATAGAAACATAACCATCTTTACGTTCTTTGTGTTTTATTTCTTCATGGTGTTCTACCTCTTCTAAACTTGGCACACTGGTGCTGTGTCTATAAGCTTCTACGTAACTGTGTTGAGATGATGAACTCTTTGATTTTATGGTTTCATTTTCTACAGTATCAGAGTCGAATAATGTAAAATATTCAATTTCTTCGTCAGTCCATTCTGGGTAAATTTCCGTATCATCGACTACAAATGTTGTTATAATTCTCGTATCATCTGGAAAATTTACTACCAGAATCCCATCTTTATTTAACAATAAACTTGTATCATCCATACGTCTTGAAAATACTTCGCCTGAACAAAAATCGGTAGCAGTCCGTAATAATAATTTCTTCGTTTCTATCGGTATGTTATTAACCCATTTTTGTTTTAAGCCGTCTGCTTCTATTGTTTCAAACTCATCAATAAAAAGCTCATATATAGCTGCTTTTATATCAGATATTTTATCATCATTATCAATCACATTTTTAGATGATTTTGAAGATGCTTTTCCAGGTTTATTTTTTTCTTTCCCCTTTCCTTTCTTACTTTTATCAGAACTAGTGTCACTAGGCAGGTCTTCAACTAATACATCTTGATTAATTCTTTTGTCACATTTCGTGATTTTAATGTATGAGCCATTGGGGCGAAGTATTTCTATGATACCCGATTTTTTAAAAACAATTACATCACCATTCAAACTGATGCACCTCATATCTTCATCTAAATGTAATATTGGAACAATGTAGTGCTGTTTGATATGGGAAATACTAGGCGAATTATCATCGTGAACGGTTTCTGTAACAAGACCATTCGGCCAAGTAACGTTCAAAGAATAAAATGATTTATTTTCCATTATTTCAAGTTTTGCGGAACTAAAGTTATGAGGTGACGACTTACCAAGTTTTTCTTTCTCGTTTACTGGACGAGTAAAAGATAAATCGATCGAGGGTAGAGGCACCATATATGATTGTTTTTTAACATAAATGATTAAATTACTTTTGCTACTTATCCTAAATGATTCACATGTATCAACAATATGAGACTCAACGTCACCTAAAGCTTTGTGCATCCAAAATTCAATATTATCATTACCAGGCGCAACTCTCAATATGATATTTTCATCATTTCCCGGTATCTTAATTGTATATTTTGTCAAAACATTCGTTCCATCTTTAGAGAAAAAACACGAATCTTTACCAAATATTTCGACTCTTCGCTCGCTTAAATTATAACCAGAGAAAGGTTTCTTGGGCATGTCCATTGTACTACTTGAGGCACTATCCATGAAAGATGGTTTAAAATTTTTAGACGCAAAAATTGGAGATTTCATTTTCTTACTACTCTTCGAAGCCATATCAGTAGTAACAGTAGAAGGTGACATAGTGGTAGTTTTCTTAGTTTCTGTGGATTCTGGACTTGCTTCTTCTAAATTTGCAATTTCCTCATATTTGAGGGAACCTTCCATAAGAAGATCCATACTTACTTCAGTGTTTTCAAGACAACTTCTATCAGCCAAATTATCAAAACAATTCTTATATTCGGATTGTATTCTCTGAACTGTATTTTCTGTATAAAGGTCCTCTTCTTTTTTAATCCAATCATAATCCTCCTCCAAAACGAAGTCAAAAAAATCTTGCAAACATAATGGTGTAGGAAGATGACACCGCCATTCTGCACGAGCTACACCGTCTTTATCGTGGCTATTAAAAAACATAAGTATTAAACAATCGGTTACCTCACAATATTTATAATCAACGCAGTTAAACGAATTAAAAGCATCAACCATTGTTTGGAAAGCGCTTATGTCAGAATGTTCCTCAAAGAACTCAAAATCATCGATCATGTGACTTATTGGCTTATCAGAAGCGATCTCAGCTGCAGAAACTAATTCACTAATGTCAGGACAGTCGAATAAAAATTTAATTCGACTATTTTCAGAACTTCCATCGCCATCAATAGACTTATTATCGCTTTTGATCGCGGAAGCAAACGGGGTAGATATAGAACTCCAAGACCGATATAGCGAAGAATATGCCGAAAGTGGCTCAGCAAGCACGGTACGTTTCAGATAGATTTTTTTAAATTCAGACAATGTCGATGCTTGCAAATGCCTCACTTTTAAGGAACTACGGTTATTGTACATCTTTCTACAAGCCAGAATATGTATAAGCCTGTTCAATTCAGCAGTTTCTACGTCTTTTCTATCAAAACAGGATAAAAGAACATTAACGTGAAAGTTTATTTTAGCTTCCAACTCTCCACTTTGTCGATCTTGATTTTGCCACAGTCTAAATATCGGTATTCCATATAGCATAGACCCAATTATATTATCCATGTTTATGTTTCCTAAGTGAAAAATCTTATATTTTGCTAAATCGCCATAATTTATAAGTATTGGGTCTTTGTGATTTTCATACTCCTCTCCGTATGTCACGCGATACTTTTTTTTAGTTGAATCTGTACTACAAAGGGTTTTAAAAACTTCTTTTACTAAGGTTTCTGCTTTTTGATACTTGTCTTCATCTTTGAAGCTTTGGCGAGTTTGGTCATTTAATAAGTCAGTTGAAAACGAGGTTTTGCTGCTATTTTCTTCTATTTCTTGGCTACTGCAGACTGTTTGAAGAATACTATCTAGAACAGAATAGATAGTCACACATTCTAATGGTAAGTCAGCCATATGTTGATTATAAATATTTTGACTTTTTGCATTTGACGTCTCTTGTGGTATATTTATCACATCCATATTTTCCAAGTAATGATCATGTTGTCTTGTTAAATCTTGAACATCATACATAAGATAACACAATTCGTCATATATCGTTTCGGGGCTCCCTGATAAACTTTCTGTTTCCCAATAAGGAGGCGAAAATACTATAAAAGCAGTATTTTTGTAATCATCACAGGTATTGTTATTTACCCGTAATTGAAGCAAATCGTCCCAAAATTTTTGACTTTTTGCAGCTAATATTTCGGTCTGGCTTTGTCCTCTTTTAGTCGTTCTAAATAAACTGGAGGGCACCTTAATTGTAGTTGGGTCTATACGAATTTGAACTATAGCAGTCAAAGGTATACCAATATGAATTAAACATCCTGCTAAAAAAGGTTCAACGAATCCTGTTATGGCTACGTACAGGTTAGGTCCATCAAGTGGAAAATCGTCGACATAAATTTTATCCCTCCATTCTTCTCCCCTTACGCGTAACAAGGTATTATATTTTTTTCCTTCGGAAAGTTCTGGCGTTTGTTGTATTGGTTCAGATTGATCTTTCTTGTTCTTCTCTTTCGGTGGTTGGACTGGTTCCTTTTCCTCCTCTGGCGACTTTACATTAACCGTACCTCTAACTTCTGCTCTGTTGATCATTGTGGCTGATTCTTTTCTCATACCTTCCCTTACTTCCAATTTTTGACGCTTAATAAAAAGATATTCGTCTTTCATTTTTAGTATTAAGTACTTAATAATCAGTGCGAGGATGTCGGGAGGTATTTCTTTCTTGTCTTTTAAATAAGCTTGACCCTCTTCAAAAACGCGAAGGTTGTCATCTTTAACTTTTTTTTCTCCGCCAAGTTGATTCACCATGAATATCGTTTCTGTTTTACAAATATTTTTTATCACAAATCTTCTCTCCTCTGCTGCAAATATTTCAAACTTATTTAAATATATACGATCTTGGTCGCTGCCAGCTGCTTCTATAAGAATAACCTTCACATTCCATATTTCTTCATTTAATGGCGCATCTTCAATACATGTACGCCAATAGTTCTCATCGAGCGTTGAATCTTTCGGTTTTTTGGGTGCCATATTTATATGAATTTATGGCTTCTTTATAATTATGTGTGAAATATTATTTTATTGACATATGAAGTTATTTTTACTTTATAAATTATTAGGCCAGTATTCGTTTTTACCAGAAACTTTATGCGCACGGGGCCCAGCAACCGACACCATAGAGTATCTTTTAAAGTCGTTGCTCTTTTAACATGTTAGAGACTGTTAAGGCCCGTTTATATTAGATCGGCTCGACAGTTTGCCTAATAACAAATCCTACATTTGCTCTCCTTTTATTATATACTAACTACTATTTTTATCTAGAGATAGAATCTATACCTACTGTAATCTTAAATATTTTTTCAAATATCTTTAAACTGCTATAGAAAACTTCGTCCTAAGCACCAATCCCTGACATAAAGTGGAGTGGGAATGTATATTTTTTGGAGGAATACCTATCTTTTTAAGCATTCTTCCAAATATTTACTTTATTTTATTATAACTTTTATCTGAAATATTTTTCCCAATTTAATCTTATCCGCGGCTTAGGCGCGCCATATGCATCCAATGCACTTAAATTCTTCTAATCCCATCTATTGTTACAGCGCTGAAATTCTATTTTTCGCGCGAGAAATCTTTAGGTACCCGACGCTGTGGGAGCAACACCGGGTTATGTGGGATTTTTACTGCACTAAAATTCTCCCGGTGGCCGTCAAACGTCGGCGCTGTGTGGAAGCCTCCGGGATCTCCAACGGAACGCAACCGAGTCCTCCAAGCGTGATGCCTCTTTCGCGCTCTTCCCCGGTGAGTATGTGCGCTAACTGTACGTACTGTTCTTTACAACGGTTTACATAAATACCGCCGTCCTTCCGGGGGTCACATGACTGGACGGTTCGAGCTCTCACTCTTGCCGCCCGCAACCACGAAATCCCCCTTTTACGACAGGCAGGGTATACCGTAGCCCTATTCTGGTCTCGGAACTGCAGATATATCCTAGTGTTTTATGACTAGGCTTACTTTTTCTGACTATGATTTGTTATCCTATGCTGGGGCATCATAAATGTTCGTTATGCGACTCGAATCAATTTAAAAAATCGAAACGAAATAACGTATTCTATGATGGATTTTTTTGCCTATTGTTCGTTGTAAATGTACATGTGAGTGAGTAACTTATGGAAAATGCCGCCTTTTAGTATATAAGTTTAAACACTTCTTATGATAACACGCTACGCGTATCTACCTGTGAATAAGTATTCACAGGTAGCTACGCGTGGTTAGCTAGAGTATCCTGACCCATTTCTGCCATCTACATAGATGAAATGAATGTCAGAGGTCTAAATGCTCGTTTGTTGTTTCCATTAAAAGCGTTTATGATCATGTTGTTCTCGGTAGAGAAGAAATGATGACGAGTACATTTTACCAATTTAAAACTTAATTTGATCTAATGATTTTTTCCTTTATACCTTATGGAAATATTTCACCAGGTGGTAAAGCCAGTGAACCAGGCGAACTATCAACTAGGGAAGTACCACCGTCTCACCTATTTCTAGTATGAAGCAGTTCTTGCTTTTCGGTGGAAGGGTGTGGTTGCTGATTTACGTTAAATAAAATATCCTCGGGATTGGCAACGCATCTAGGTACAGAACGACAGAATTCCTATTCTATATCAAATTGCTTACAAATGTTCATGGGCGGTAGTAAACACTTAGGTACCATCACGTGGACTGCATGCTCGTTTGCTACTCCAATGTGATAAAAAAGATCTAGTATGGAATTAAGTTGTTTTGTAATTTATGTAGTAGGAATAAAATGGTGAGTTTATAGGTTTATACGAGGATTGTAACGGAGAACTTTTTAGCGGAGGCGGATGCGGAAGTATAGAGGTTTGCCTGAGGATGCGGAGGTTAACGAAGGCGGAGGCGGAGGTGAACTTTACATAGTTCAGTTCTTGTACAAGAGGTTAATTATATTCACGAACAACAGCTATCCGATTTCATCGCCTCCTAATCAATTTCTGAAGGGTTCATAAATTAAACGAGCTGCACTAAATAATTGTTTACTTAGCCCTAAACTTAATGGCGTCGATACGTAAGTTCAAAATATAAGAGAAAACCTTTATACTTGATGTAGGTAATATCTCCATTACAATAAAGTTCTTCATCTACTTACAACTCGTAGCCGAGCGGCCGCATCGCGTAGCGTCGCTCCTTGCACATTGTACGTCAAAATCAACGTAAACGAACCTCCGTCAAAACTCCATAAAAAATTTGCGGTAGCGGATCCGGAAGCTGAGGTTAAATTTTTGCGGAAGTTCCGCAGTAACGGAGGCGGAGTTCCGTAACAACCCTAATTTATACCACTTAAACGATGCGTACTAACATATGACGCAGGTATATCATATCAATCAATTAAGATCTGTTTTTCAAAGCCTGCTGACTTATGGTAGGACTTGAATCCTCGACGTACAAATATCCACATGAATGTTACCTGCCGTTAAGCTACGGTAAACGGTAGGTATATTTTTGCATTTCTAGGGAGGGGATCAACTGTTCTAAACGATAGAAAACCAATGTATACGACGGTTTTTGCCCCTAGAAGGGAAGGGACCTGTCGCTTTCTGCCTCCTTTTTGACAATGCCCTTGGATGTCTATGGATGGCAGTAGCCACTTATCGGATAGACTCCATGCTCATTTGATACATTAAAGAACTTCACAAGTTTAATTTGCCCTGTGAATAAACTGTCAATAAAAAAATATCTCGCTTATTAAATTATCAGGTTTATTTTATAATGTTTAAGTACTTTATTATGACAGAGTCCCGCAGATCTATTTCAAGAATTATCTACCATTCTTCCTTGTATTCCTTACATAAGATAATTTAATTAATCATCCAATGTCATGTCCAAATTATCCACTTTATAAGGAAAACAATAAGAAAGTAATCAATGAACGGTAGTAATTACTAAATCTTATAAGAAAATCATCAATTTGTTCTCAGATTGTCCAATTATAATAGGGTTGTCTTTTACATTTTATGTTTTTAGTTTTACGGAAGATACTTAGTAAAAACTTGTTTGGGAAACCTTCTCCCGAGAGCACTGTCACTTATTTCAGGCTATAAACAGTGACTCACATATACGAGGTTTCCCAACTTAATCCTCGGTGGTAGCAAGGCATCAAGTAGGAGTCCAAACCTATTAGATTACAGATGTCACTTAATAAAGATCTCTTTTTTATTTTGAAAGCCCTTGCATAGTATATTATTAAGAAGTAAAACATACATAATAAACATAATAAATAAACTAATTATAATATTCTGCTGTTTTATTTTCATCGCATTGTGTGTCAACGCGAATCAATGAATTCCCTTACTGTTTTAACTCTAATAGGTACATTTAATTTTTTATAAAAAAAAATTACTAATGGTAAATTTATTCGCACTGGCTGCCTTCAACGTATAATTTAATGTTATATATAATATTTGCGCATATAAACATACTTATAGGACGTGTATGAGAGCCGCAGAGCATAGCATAGCCATCTTTATAAAATTTGACGATCCACGAGGTGGAGCGGACACCATACCGGTCTGACACGCAGTGGGTCCCGGGTCCGATCC